>NNCF01126590.1:528644-541808 GCA_002313205.1 Laupala kohalensis | reverse complement strand
TATATATATATATATATATATATATAAATGCACATATGTGTGTGATATCCCCTGAAATAAAACCATGAATTCATCCCTGCGAGATACGGGTTAAGCTCGGATATAATTAATTTGGAGAGCTTAATATGGTATTGCAAATAATAAAAAGTTGTTATGTTGTTAAGATCACAAATATCATTTCACACCAGAATTTTTAAGTACACATAAATTTCAGAACGTTCTAAATGTACTCACGAAAGAAAATTACTTTGTAGATAACAAAAAAGTTTCAGATTTTACTGCAATGAGTATAAATATATTGAAGCGAATAAAATATTATCACGAATACTATTTAACGTCACAATTTTGTAATTTACATTAATTTTCGAACATTCTCAATTTACTCAGGAAATAAACATAACTTTGTAGATAACAAAAGCAGTTTCAGGTTTTACGGTAATGAGTTTAATAATTATTAAAGCAGTGTTTAATGGATCCCCTAAAATCTCGAAACGAGATGGGAAACGGGGATTCCCCCCCGAGACGAGGATTTTTACGTGCTACAATTTTTATCGTGTCAAGCAGAGAACCCTTCTGTTATGCTAGTTGGAGATAGCCATAGATCCAGGCGAGGATTCCTGGAATGCTATATCCTGGGGGAAAGTCAAGCCGCCCTCGGGCGAATCCCCTCCCCATTTTTTTGGACCACCGCTTACAAAAACCTTCCGTTTTATTGATCCGCCGCTTCCCTCCTCGCGACGTGGCCGTATCTGAACCTTAACGACTCTCGAAAGATGGCTTGTCTCAATCTAAAGACTCTCATCAAATCCCACTGAGATCCTGAGGGCGCGAGGGGCGACGTTGTGATTCGTCGCGCTTCTTCTGGCGCCGATCGGTCGAGTGTTAGTGAAACGCAAGAGCGCGCGTTCAAGTCAAGCGCACTTGCGGTCACGTGAGGAACAGTAGCGAAGAGCGCGAGGCTAATTATATAAAGGATATCCCAGGATAAGGCACCGAGAAGTCGAATGACTTTATTCCTTCATTTCTATATGGCTACCCATAAAATTTTACCATCCATAACATTTTCTACCCCCCACACGTTATAACGTTCCCTATTCTTAAAAATATTGTTTTAGGTTTTTATTTTTTCTGTATTTTATACCAAAATAAGCCACCAATACTAGACTCTCTGTTGAGAAAATTCTGTAGTCTAACCAATGTTATTTTTTCAATTTGACCCCATGGTTTTCGTATGAAGAAATCCCCCAAATATAATCAAAAATTTCCAAAAAGTGCAAAAAATCTATCGCATATTCCGGAATTTTGTGGTACAGCGCTACATTTTTAAACACAAGTTTTTATATGGCAATTCTACATATTCCCAAAATATCAAAAGTCATTACAAGTGGTGAGTCACCTTCAAAATTTCGAAAAATTCATTATTTGATATTTTTATTTTGTCATTTTTATTACGAATTCTAAAGACGTTACTTTTTATTGTATTATCATTGTTTTTATAACATGAACAAATGTTAACATTATATTTTGTGAATTGAAACCCATTTCTCGCAGTTCAAGTATTGGAAACTTAACTTAATCTTACTTAAATCTAAACCTTAAAAACTACTTTTGAGGATAAGGAACGCTATATAACACGTGAGGGGTTAAATATGTTATGAATGGTAATATTTTATGGGTATCTATATAGAAATAAAGGAACAAAGTCATTCGTCTTGAGTTCACTTTTGCCTTATCCTGGGGCACCCTTTAGTTTAAACAAAGCAGCTACAAAGCGCGTATGACAACGTGGAGGACAATAAACTTCTCCGGAAGCAAGCAAAAACCCATACCCTCAATACCGATCAAGGATCCTAAGACAGGAGGATTTAACACTTAGCATACTCCTAAGATGAGAAGACATCGCTACGTGTTATAATTCGCTACGTGTTATAATAACAACCGAATACGAACCAAATCTGAATTTCATAAAACACAAAAAAGGTATTTCACAAGATGTATTATTATGAAACTATAGATTAATCGGAAAAAATTGTTTATAAATCGTAGTTATTAAAATAACTCTAAATTCGAGATTAATAATTACTATAGATGCCGCCCTAGGCAAGAATCTAGAGAGCCAGTACATAAAATACGACTCTACCCGAAGGAGAACCGGAGAAAATCCCTGGCCAGGATGGGTTTTGATAAAAGTATATGTTTGGATTAAAGTGAGGGAATTGTTTATTCCCAACCAGGGAATACGTGATTGTCAACATTAGTAAAAATCAAACATTAATTTCAATTAATATGCCAACAGTTTCGTGGAATATATGCTCATATCTTAAAACCGGATGTTTCTAATGTATTGTAGTTAATAAGTAATATTATTGTTTATTATAATACAGTATATATAAATAAAATGATAACTATATTTTTAATATAGTATTTTATATTGGTAATATATAATAGCTAATTTAACAAACATATACTATTATAAGCAATATCAATTTGTATTACAATATTCCGAAATATAAAATATTGCTTTAATGAAGTATTACACGCCATGGTACGTAACACAACAAGCATATTGTCATAATATCTAGGTTATTTGATGGTCATTTAGCATCTTCAAAAATCAATGATAAATGTATTAGGATTTCTGGAAGAATTAAAATAATTCTGGACGTGTAGGCAGCGTATGCAAATATATCTCCGAGGATGGATATTTTTACAACTTGATTCAACAATATCATCATTGCCTATTATTTGTGTTTCATAACATAACAAATTATACATGAAAACCTATACTGAGAACATAACTATAAGAGAACAGAATCACGTAGATCGGATGAGTGGTTCTAGAGTGATTAGAATTCTTACGGACAGGCGAGGAGGCAGGCAGGATTTCCGCGCTCCGCGATTGTTTCTAATTGTTTATATAATTTTAAAATTTTGAAAAATATAAATGAAATTTTGAAAAAATCCCTCCGTAGTCTTCTCGGAACTCACGTGTAGAATGCGTGTGCCAAATTTGAAAGCTGTTGGCCTATCCGTCTGTTGGCTGTTGGCAGCGGACACACAGACACACATGCATTCTGGTTGTCTATTCTTGCTTGCCACCTAGCCACTCCGGGTTCATTTCCCGGCGGTACCAGATAAAAATTATAGTTTTCGCTTCAATGTCTCAGTTCATATAGTTGTGACGACATAAATGCGAACTCTCCTACCTACATCGCACAACTCCTAGTATCACTAAGTCTTGATATTACTAACAACTCCTAATACCTCCACGGGGGTCACGTTGTTGGTAAACCCAACTAACCAACCCACCTACTAATAATAGCCCATCACCCAACTCTAACCTCCTATCGCCCCGTACAGAATCAATACCACGCTACATTTCCCATTTTCAAATACTACACTGAATACACACAAACAATCTATACACAGATTATTAAACTTTTTTTTTCAATAGTTGGAGTAGTACAGAACTTCTCAAATACATGTGCTATCAATTTGTTATTATGAAAATATTGCTAATTAATCGTAAATATTAAAACCACTCATTATTCAAGACTATTAATGAAAAGAAATAGAATTAATGACACTGTCACGCTTAAACTGTACCCACCCCCATGGGGCGTGACCTCTTAGAACACCTTCACGAACTATACTGATCACGAGGTATATTTGTTCGGTTAATCTGGAAATCTAATTGTTCGGTTAATTTTTGGAAAATGTGAATTGTTAATTTTTACCAACCTTGCAATAAATAATGTTTCTTAGTGTTGTTTTTAACAATATATAAATAAACCCTGTCATGATCACGGGGCAGTTTCGATTTTTGTGAGCTAGATGAACAGGTTGTTACATTATTTCATCACCGTGAAACGAATATGTATCCCTTGTTACTATTTGTTACACCTCTTAAACGCCCCAACTAAGGGTCAAAGATGTGTGAAGGAAATATCTCAATAAATATAATGAACGTCCAGTGAAGGTCGTGGGATATATTTATTTTAGATTTAAAAATGAACGTGAACAGTAGAATAATTTACCTTGCATTTAGAAGCGTACCATTTTTAATTTCCAATTATACAGAATGAATAAGATTATTGATGATGTCTCACGTCTGCTTTTCTGAACATAACTGTTATAGAAAACTGACCTGAGTTTGTATCAGACATTTGCTAACAAATTTGAAGTTGTTGAATTTGCAAAAATTCAATATTAGAAAAGCAGGGGGTCTACCCAAAACCGAAAAACAAGGCAAGTGGACCACGAAACAAAAAAGTTTGGGAACCTCTGCTACATCCAAAAGAACCCGTACAACTTCGAGATGGATTTATTCAAACAGAACAGAATAGAATAGAAGTATTCCATAGATTTTACAAAGTATTTGCAAATATATTACCGGAATTGCTAGCTATCGTATCTAGTAGTGATGGGTAGTGCAGAAATGTTATCAATATATGAAACAAAAAAGTTGTCTTTCAGTGTTTGACTATTGGTATCACAAAGGATTCGTTTTCACTGAGTCGTCACTTGCTTGCTAGGCGGCTCATTACTGCGCGTAGATAGTAAATATACTATAACTAACCATAAAAAAAGGACTTGACAACCATTAATGTCTAATTAAAACTAACTGAAACTGATTAAGTAGACTACATGGTTTACTTAACTTAATCTATAACTATGTTAATACTCTCAGTAAATCATCTAGTGCTCCTTTTGCTAGTAACCATTTTTTCACTCGATAAAAACGTTTCTATTGACATGTTATTTTATTTATAAAATTTGGAACTTGATTATATATTTTGGACCTACTAAATGTAGCTTTTTCTAAAAATAGTTTTGTTCACTTTATGTCTAATAAATTACCCTTGACTTTCTCTTCTTGTGCGGAGATGTATTCTGGTGGTTGCAGGACAGATATATTCTATAGATTGCAAATATTAGCCCCACAAGACCAAATTTCATTAGTCGAGTGAATAAATTATTGTTAATTATTTCATAAAAATGAGGGCATTTAAAAACAGTCGTCAGTTTTCTCTTACTTTTTTCTTTGGGAGGGGGGGAACACGTGTAGCAAAAGAGGCGGAGTTCAACGAGTATCCAAAAAAGGAGAGAAGAATCGAAATATAAAGTATTCTGAAACATGTTCTAGTAATAGTTTTTTATGTGTAGAATGCTTGTGTACTGTGTATAGTGATTCTCAACAATAAAATATTTGTTTTCGTAAAAAAGAAAAGTTTTCTTTTACTTCCTTAATTGAGGCATGTAATAGGAAAACGCCCCCACCACCAAACAAAAAAAAATGTTTCTTTTCTGGTGAAACGGTCTGTTTGACAACACCAATGCTATGGTAATCCTAGTGCCTACTGTTGACAAATCAATTGCTATCTATGGCTGGCTACGGTGGTCACGAAATAGCGTGAACATTTGCATCATCGCGTGGCAAACGTATATTATGCAATAACCATCGGGGAAATTAATATTACAAAGTATTGATTTACAATTTTTTCAATAATTTCTCATAACGCCAGGTAAAATGATGGTTATCAGGTGTGGCACATGCACTCTTTTGGGAACTATTCGTGGTACTCGAGAGTGTTTTGGAAATCACATGTGGCATTTCCAGTATCCCCATATTTTAATTATTTGGTACAACGGTTTCAAGTGTACTCCATCTTTTAATTAATTGACAATAAAAATGGTTTCAACAGAACACCTAAATTAAATACAAATATATATTTTTTTAAACCACATTTAGATGTAAAACCAAAGAAATTATCTAAGGTAGACTTGGCAATGAAGGACCAGTGTTAGATAACGTTCACAATACAGAAGATATGTATTCGTATGACTTGCGTCACGACCCACTCACACACAGTACTTGTATACCCCACACATACTATATACATTAGCTCGAACAACCATGTTGCCAGAAACGCGCTGTTTCTCTAGGACCGCAGGGCTCTCTGACATAATCCTTCTCCAGAAATAAAAAAAATGGCCGTCGTGATGTTATTTTTTATAAAATAAAATTCTGAACTTAAAAAATGTTGAACAAGAATTATAACACCAGTTTCAAGTTACGTTATGTGTGTTAAGAAATTTGATATTTCTGATGTTTAATTTTGATTTGTTACATTCCTTTTGTATTCTTATGAACAAATTTATTTGTAACTTTTATGTTTTTTGTTTTATAAGATTTATAATCCTTATGACTGTATTTTTGCATCCAGCACTTTATTTATCGAACGAGCGGTAATAAACAGACAATAAACACTATTTTAATGACACCCAAGACAAGGTTTTAAAAAGGTGTCACTGACATGAAAATTATAAATAGTTGAATCTCACAACTAGCATTTTTCACTCTATAAAAATATTTTAAATCTTTCCTTAGAATCGTTAAAGAAGAAAAAAATATTAAGGTAGTTTGAATGTAGGGTGGTAATTTAATATTAAAATGACCTCCTCACATCGAGTACAATGTTTGAAAAAACTCAACAACCTTGTTTCCTTGGTTAATTTCCTCGGTTAATTTTAGTATATTAGTCTTGGATTTATTAATACGATGCATTTCAGAAGCTACAACTTCATGAAATTGTGTACTTCATATAAACAGTATTTTTAGGAAAAAATAAGGGTAATGTTAAGTGAACTTTATTTCTTAAATTGAGGTGAACCTCAACGCCAGGTAACAGATTAAACATGTTATGTCGAATGAATATCTCGGTCCCATTTTCATTCAACATAACATTATTAATTGAACTTTATTTGCCTACGGTACCTTATGATGATTTTTCCAGAAATTTCATATCCAAAATAAAGAAAAAATAAACTTTTTTGTCAAAAAAGTTACTCTCCGGAAACAAGCAAGGGCAGTGGCGAATTTAATATTTATAAAAGAAATTATTTAATAAATACGAACTCTTATCCATTCGTTATTCTAAAATGAATTTGTGCAGTAAAAATTCGAGATTAATAAAACAAAAGTGTTAATGACATTCGTACTCATACAAAAATCCGCCAGTACCCGGAGGAAAACCGGGGAAAAATCCGGGCCAGGATGGGACCATCAATTACGGCGTTTAGTCAGCCTTTGTGTCTCCTGTAAAACATGTTTTGGCATTCAGAGCGTTTCCCACTGATATGTCTCAATGCGAGAACTGTGTCCGAGGACCGGAGCGACGAGGCAGGCGTTCGAGGGCTGAGCTGCAGCTGCTGTGCTGGGCGGGCGAGAGTTGATCCTCGGCGCAGGCGCCGCCTCTGTCCCGCCGTGGCGTGCGGGGGCGCGATGCGGGGGCGGTTCCCTCGGCAACGGACGCACCCAGCTCGACCCGCCCCCGCTCTCCCCCACTTACACCCCCGCCGAGCCCGTCCTGCTCGACACAATCCCAAACAGAGAAATATGCGCTGAGATGGACACACTGCCGTAGCGCCGCTTTGTTTCCCAGTCTTTAGGTCACTGGCGGATCTATTGGACCTCAGGACTCAACAGATAAAATTGAAGCTGATAAATGACGTACTTTGTAAAAGTGTCACCAGGTTAATATTAATATTAATTGTAATTGTTATTAATAATATAATTGTTATTTTTTAATAATACCAGATTCGTGAAATTAATAATACCATATTAATAACTTTAATATATAATTGTTAATATTATTAATAATACCAGATTGTTAATTATTTATTTGATGCATTTCATTTAAAGATTATATTTATAAAATTTGTGTCGTAAAACCATAATTTTTAAACAGAAATGCTCCCCGGTTATCCCCCCCTTGATTAAGGTCACTGGTCACGGAGACATGTGCTAGGAGCTCTAATCTTCTCCTATAGAAGAACCCCTCTTATCCGGTGTGGTCAGGACCGAGACCCTGACCGGTTACCCGTTTGGTCGGTTAATCCTTGGTTCCTCTAAAATAATTTTCGGTCAAAAAGAGCCTACAATTTCATCAGGTTATGATGAATGAACAAGCAAATGGGACATCACTGAAAATCATTTTATTGTACTGTATGTATATACATACAAAAACGAACTCGAAAAAATTGATTCATAGAAAAGTAAACATATGCACGAATAGATTCGTAGAAAGATACACTAGAGACAAGAGGGGAATCAAACTGGTGAACTTCCCCCGTTCTGCCCACCACTATACAAACACATTGGACACTTAACGTCACGTCACCACGTTTTACTTTACAGGAACTTTCCAGCCCGTCATACAGTCAATGTTTGCGTCACTGTCTGCCAGTTATTATACGCGGAAAGAAAAATAACTGTTCCACGAGATAAACCGGTTACTGCGAGGACTGGTTGATCCGAGGCCGGTTAAGAGGGGTTATATTGTAGAAATAGTACGAATTAACTCTCCTCGATAAAATATTTTTGTCAATAATTATGTGACAAAATTTATATTTTTCAGTCAAATATTTTTACTTTTTAGCTCAAGGTTAGTGCTCTCGCTTGTTATCTCCCCGGGTTTGACTTACGGTGGGGCAAGAAAACATGTAGCTTTTTCACTACAATCTCTTAGCTTATACCTAAATGATGGAAAAGTGACTTACCACTCCATTTGTAATACTGGATGGTAATCTGGATTATATCTAGACGCATTTTCTCTCAAAATGTTTTACGATATGTCAAGATATTAAATCCACATACAATTGAGTCTCGCTTCCACTCGTTAATGTGATCCATAGTTAGTCAAGGAAATCATATACATATTTTCATATTTTCTTAAATTTACGCTACATTGATGATAAGCGTATTTATAAAAATTACACAAAAATTACACATTTTATGTTTACCACACCGCACCATGTTTTTTAAATTCGTCTTGTTTGAGTGTACGTTCTCATAGATGAGATGTTTTAAACCCTTTTTAATATTGTACCGCATATTCAAACCCAGGAACGACACTTGTTTATGCAAAAATAACTCTTATTTTTGACTCGAATGTTTCTGTTTCGATTCACATAACGTCCCTATCTCTTTGAATTTCTAACAGAATAAGCACGACACAAATATTATATTTATTTTGTACAAAGTAGTACATCGATAATGCGGAAACGCATGGGATTTTTGTGTGCAAGAAGAGAAGTATGTAGTAGGCGTATCTCACAAAACTTAAATGTCACCGTTTTACTGAAACTCAATGCCAGATATTGTTTTAGTTTTCGGATCATTTCTTTCATCTTAAAATGTTGAATCATCAAAGCTAATTGTCTTATCTGATCATGTTTATCTTTGGTATGTAACTGCACCAATATCATCCTGCTCAATATGGCTATTTCAGTACATAGAGAAACTATAATACAATGTAGTTTTTATAGTGTTATATTGTTGCATTATAAATTATTTGCATCATTTTGAGTTCAGACATTTCATCATAAGTTTGGACATGCAGTCAACCATTTTACGAGAACGAGAATGATACGTTGGATTCTAAAATGAATTGAAACATGCGGAATTCGATTTAACACTCCCACTCTTAGAATCTAAGACTTGCTCTGCAAACGTTCCATCGGTATTGTTTTTATTGGTGCAAAGAAACGATAAATTGAAATTAATCCATCCAAAGTTATCAACTTGAAGAGATTTGTGTGCACGAGTCTTAGCGATTGAACGAAGTTTCTCGCAACGCTATTGGTATTCAGTATAAGACAGTATTGGGTAAATCATTTTATCAATCATTTGTAGTTCCGCCTGAGAAGAGCCATGGATGAAGCTGCCAAAACCTGTGTAGGGTTCTTTCTCTGTGAATAATTTTTTTTTGGACGGCATGCAATTCTTACGAAAATTTTCAACTTTAAAGCTATTCCTAAATAATTTCAGAATATTCCTATTTTATTACCAAGTTCATTGTTACAAGTTATTTGTTCATTTTCTGCGTACGGTAGACCTAGGATATTGACAAGATCACATTAAAAAGAATTGGGTTGAAGTTTGGTTGAGCGTCGTTGTTTAGGTTAGGATATCAAAAGAATCGGATACATTGAGCTGCATTTAGGAATACAGATTTTTGCACAATCTCATTATAAATTTTGGGATATGAAGTTTCATTTCTTTTTTAAGTTAGTAGATAATGAATCCAATATATCCACAGAGAGCAATGAAGTGGCTGTATCTTCGTTTTTAACGTACTGCTGAGCGGTAGAGAGCAAATTCGACTCTCCGTCTGGTCGAACTAAAAGAGATTTTCAGTTCTCTGATGCCGGTGCTGCTCCTTACATTCATTTCAACCGTCATTCAATTCAACATTCATGTCAACCAACATCAATTCTGTCATCACTTTGTAAATGATTCTCCTCACCACTTTATGAAGAAAACGAAAGTATGACAAAAGCGAATAAATCACAAATATTTTTTCTTTATATTTTTTAATTTTATCATTGTAAGTAGGTTGTAGGTGTTGGTTACTGCAATATCTATGATGTGTGTGATTTTCTTGAGTTTGTCTATTAGAATAAAATCTGGTCTGTTGTGATGGATTGTCATCTCGATGAGGATTGATCTATCAAAATAAATTTTGTACCTGCTGTTCTCTGAAATGGATTTTGGGAAGTACTTGTAGTACGGGTCAGTGTCATCTATTAGTCCATACTTCCCGCAGAGTTTCTGATGGATAATATTAGCAACCTGATTGTGTCTGTGGGTGTAATCTGTCTGTGCTTATAGAGTGCATTCTCCTGTGATGTGTTGTATAGTTTCTGGTTTAATTTTGCATCTCCTACATTTGTCATCTGTTATGTCAGTATAAATTTTCTTGCAATATAAATTTTCTGTAGTTTTTTGAGCGTATTACTTGGTGTTGAATTGTCATGAGAAATCCCTCCGTTTCCGAATATAGATCCCATTTTATTATTATTATTATTATTATATTAATAAGGAAAGATGTTTCACTTATTTATAATCTAAGGAAGGAGAAGAGATAATGGGAAATTGGTGAATGAAATATATTGTCTGAAAATTGTGACACATAAGACTCAACAAGTTTTAATAGTGAATTTTAATAATAATAATAATAGTAATAATTATAACAATAATAAATATTTGATACAGTTTTTTTTATGGACAATGTGCCCTCTCTGTTGCAGAAGGGGCGGATGGAAAGCGAAGCTCGTTGTCGCTGGCCACGACTCTTCCCCCCGAGGCCTCTCGAGGACCCGCTTCGAGGCCTCTGGACCCCGGAGCGTCTTCGAACGTGGCGCGATGGAACACGGGGCGTGACTTCCAGCACCGCCCTCTTCCCCCCGCGCCGCAACCGCAACACACGTATCGCAGTCATTACGGAGGAGGGATGTACGACATGTCGCATGTGTATCCGCATCACCATGGTGAGAGCTCACGAAAAGCTTTCTGTTCATTTAGTTTCAGAGTGACCTTCCTAGGGAATAGCTTAGAGCAGTCCTGTCCAACTAACGGTCCACGGGCCTCGTGCGGCCCGCGATGCATTTTTCACGGCCCGCCAGTTATCATACATTTTACATGAAATTTTTCATCAAATGTTGGATGGGACAAATTTGTATTATAAATCTCGCTGTCAGAATTAATATATGTCCGGTGAGAGAAATTGGAAAATTGTGATCAAAATTACCCCGTCATAATTTACGAAATTAAAGCATTTTATTATAATACTATTAAAAATACTTAAAAAATAAAGAAATATTTTAATGAATTTTTCCAGCTTGAAATCATATAAATTTGACGATGAGAATAGTAATATCTCGTTACAAGTAAATAAATATGATCCACTTGTTTTATTCGTCGTGCAACATTTCGCCAAACCGTAAGGGTCCGATGGATCGAAAGTGTATAGAAAATGACCCTCGGGTTAAGATAAGTTCGACAGTGCTGGCATAGAGCTGTCATACCAAGATGAGGTCTGAGGGAATCAGAGAATTGGGTACGGTGTGATTGAAGTTGCTGTTCTACAGCACATGGATCAGCATGACCTAAGAAGGATTTACGCATCGAAAAATTTTGAAAAATAACTGTTGATGAAATCCATTTTGTTCTGAGATGGTGTAAAACGAGTAAAAGATTCTAGCTTTACGAACACAGGATACTAGAAATATTTTAAATTCACATTAGTACTAGTTATCGCAAAATGGTGGAGATGCAAGAGTGAATTGTTTTCATGTTCCTCACAAGCTTATTAACGAAACATCACATTTTACAAATAGCTTTACCGCATGTTATCAATTGGTGTTTCTCGTACCGACATTTGACCACGTAAGATATGAAATGAGTTCAAAGCCATAATGCCTTAGTTTCTGTCCCATAACACAGTCTCCAGATTGAGTAGTAAGTGGAGGAATCCGATTTCTCGTCCGAGGCGCAAGGAGAGATGATAACACATACAGAATATATTAATATTCTTTTCGATGTGTAAATACATTAAAAACAGTCAATAACGAGATACAAAACTGATTTATTATCAAGATCACATGAGGGGTAAAAACACATTATTACTAATTGAAAACATCCTTTCGAGGTTAAGGTTTCTCCTCCTTTTAAGGTTCATTATAGTCCGTAAGGATGTGATATTACATACATGAAATGTTGATATGTCTGTAACAAATGTTGTGAGATATCATACGTCAAATTTTAAAAGCATTGATAATTAAGTTGATTCATGTTAAAATTCTATAATTTGCCAGATATGATTATAATGATCCTGAAAAGGAGGCTAAACCTTAACCTCGAAACGTTGTTGTTCTCGACTAGTGAAAATGTGATTTTACCAATCATGTGAACTTAATAATAAATCGGTGTTGTATCCTCTTATTGGTTGTATGATATTAAATGTATTTGCTCATCGAAAATAGTGTTAATGTATTATATAGACATTCAGAATGTGAGTGACGTAAAATATAAATATACAGAATGAGTCATAAAAATCGGTACAAACTTCAATGGATAATAGATCGCATACAAAGCAGCCGGAATTGGGTAGGAAACACCCCGTGGAGCTGTAGCGAAGGTAGAAGACTGAGCGGGCGTCCGGTGGCTCAGACGTTAGCATGCTTGCTCCCCACTGAGTCACTCCGGGTTGAATTCCCGGCGATGCCAAAAAGAAAAAATTCATAGCTTTTCACTTGTGTCCCAGTTCTTATAGCTGTGGCAATAGAAAAGCGAACCCTCCTCCTTCTATCCACATCCTA
>NNCF01126590.1:491473-528502 GCA_002313205.1 Laupala kohalensis | reverse complement strand
TATATATATATATATATATATATATATATATATATATAGTCATGTCGGACATGGTCGTACACGCCTGGGGTTTTGTTGATGGTGTAAAATATTTAAAAAAATGTGTAACATGATGAAATTCGAGAAATTTAGGGCTACTTCAATCTCGTCGAGGACTCACGTATGCATCGCGTTTGAAGGTGGTAACTTCGAGGATTTGCTGTAATAATTATGTCGTGTGTTACTACGTCTAGTAGGGCGTATGTAAATATTTGGTACAATAAATGTCTACCCATTGATCTCTGTCTCGAGTCCCTTCTTAAACATTTGCTCCATCTTATTCCTCTTCTCATACTACTTTTTCCGTCCATAGGTTCCTAAGCACTTTGTGCTTCTGGATGGACCTATCTCGTGCATTTGGATGAGACCTATCGCCCGTTAAAGTTTGGACCAATATTTATGAGACATTCTGTACATCTCCGATATATCCAGTTCTTACTTTGAAACAGACCGAGTAGATATGGGTGGCAGATATAGAAATAAATCTAATAACCTCAACACTGTCTGGGGTCCGGCCATTCCCCTAGTAACTCATTTCTACGTGTTCTTTTTAACTCGCAACTTCCGAATACCTACTCTGGGAGGGAAGTTTGCACTTGGCCAGGTGGAGGTACGTACGGAATGTGAGAGTGGAGGTGGATGACGCAGCGGTAGCCTACATGCGGTCAAAGCAGGAGTTCCCGGGTTCGAGTCCCGGTCTGTCGCAATTTTTATTGGAATTTTATTCAACTTCTTTTTAGAATCTAAATCACACAAAAAGGGTAAAATAGCTAAAATTAAGTATAACAGTGTATCACTCGCAGTTCCCAGGTTAGTGAAATGAGGGTAGGAGTTCCAAAGATTCTGTGTTGTAGGCTTCTCTTCGATGTTACATGAAGCAAAAACAGACCAATGAGCGTAGTGAAAGGACGGGAGCTAGAAGAGATAGCGATGATTCAAATAACTTTGGCGTGGGTAGGTAACTGTGTTATAGAAATAACTGAGACAATTCGTCGTTGAATGAACCAGGGGTAGTACAGCAAATAAGCTAAGATTCCGACAGTCGGAGACAGGGTGGAATAATTGTGCCCAGATAATCGTCATTTCTGTTTGAAGTTAGTTATGTTAACAATATCAAAAGTGGCTTAAAGTATATAGTGAATCAGGATGATTAGAACATTTAAAAGTAAGTTATTAAAAGCGTAATGGTGGGGGGAGATGAGAGGAGGAGGATGAGGATAAGCTCGCTGGAACTTCCGCTTATGGGCTCAAAAATTTTCTGGAATGTCACATTAGATTTAATTGCTATTATTGCTCCCATTGTTTTGTTTTAGAATACATAAAGTGCTACATAATAATTGCAATTATTGAAACGTATCACCTATTCAATAAACACATTAAAAAAGAAAAATGAAATGTAGTACTTAAACATGGAATATGCAACTTCATGATATGGAAATAATGCACCACAATCAGAAAAAAGTCAAAAAGAAAAAAATACGCACAGAGAAAACAAAACGCAGGACTATTCCTTTAGCGTCTTAGAACGTACGGGTTAATTACAACATTTGGTATAAAATTGATTTCGTTTGTTGCTATACGGGCTATGCATAGAATGATACATTCTTTTCTTTTTTCCTTTTTGATTTTATTTTTCACCAGTACCTCGACCGTAAGACCTTAATTACCTGGAGTTTGTTTTCTCTTTAAAAAATAATATTTATGAAACTAATCCTTACAAAATTAATCTTATTATATCTATGTCCTGTTTCTATTTAATTCCACGTTCCTTGTATTCCCAATTGCCTTTTACATTCATATATTTTTACCGTATACCCTACAGGTGGAGAAGATGTATGACAACTTTCGGTCAGGTGAAAATGGCGACGAGTCTGGAATCGAATGGGGTGCACACGGAAGGTTATCGGGACGAGCAGGGTACACGGAAGAAATGAATGCATAAAAACCTTAACACGTAGGTACGTGTGAAACCGGTAATTAAGGCCTGGTTCACTTATCTCCTGTACGGGAATGTGTCGCAGACCTTCCGTGGTTTAGGTCCGGGTGGAAATGGTGCATAGTTGTGGAAGGCGAACGGGTGGTGTAGTGGTTAACTCCCCTGCGAACAAAGCAGAAGTCCCGAGTTCGATTCCCGGCTCTTCGCCATTTTTACCGGACTGAAAGTTATCGCTGCATTTACATGTCTTCACAAACCAACAACCTTCTTCTCTCCCCTCATCTTCTGCGATACTTGCTTTACTCGAGCCACTAAATTCCATATATCATTCCTTTCCCTGGTGTCCGGCTTTCTACATTCAGCTGTCATGTGAGCGACGTATCAATGCGTAACCGCGTGGAGGTATTGTGTACTTATAGGAATTTCATGAAGACCTCTCCATATGAACCTCCCTATATTTTGTACCAATAAAACAGGGTGTTCTGTACCATGCACTTAGTTCTTCATCAGTTAATTCACAATCAAGGAGCGCATCATGTACATTCTCTACTCCCATCGGACAGTAACTTTCTCCGTCATCTCTCATGTTACGTCGTTGCAAGTAATCGTTGAAGTCGCCATGACCAGTTAAAACTTCATGTTCCAAACATGTTGGTTTGAACTATTTCCTATTCATATAACAAAATATAACCATGTATGTTAATGATAACTTTCGGTGAGGTGAAAATGGCGACTAGTCGGGAATCGAACCCGGAAGTTCTGATTTGTTCGCAGGGGAGTTAACCACTACACCACCCGTTCGCCTTCCACAACTATGCACCATTTCCACCCGGACCTAAACCACGGAAAACCGGAGACACATCCCCATACTGGAGATAAGAACCAGGCAACACACCATACTATGCGCGTTTAAGTACCTGTCTCCTACTTGTTAAGGTTGATTACGCACATACTTCTTCCGTGGAGTTCCGCAGGAGCCCGGATTCGATGCCCGGCTCACCGCCATTTTTACCTAACCGAAAGTTATCACATACGCAGTTTGTAACTGATTTTTTCACAACAGAGTTTGTTTATTTATTTATTTATTTATTTCATAACTTATCCACGTGTAAGTACACGGAAGAAATACACGTATTATGTACGTAATCCCAATTTGTCTATCATATATTTAACACTAACTTGTACATCAATAATTAGGCATGTTTCTGTAGCTAAGTTGGTGAAATAATATGTACTTGAAAGTGGCCAAGGTTTGAAATCTATCTGAAGCACTGTAAATTTACCTCTTCCTGTTGATGTGGAAAAACAATTTTTGCAATAAAAATCCGATTGTTGCGACGGAAAAAACTTGGATTTCCTTCATGCGTCGCGGGTTGCCTATCCGATCTGTTTCAGGCGTCCGTCCAGAAGTTGAGGATTAATATTACGTTCTGCGTTCCTCAAGAATATTGGGTTTCAATCGTTTTCGATCTGTAGTATTGGTACAGTATTCAGTTTGTTGATATGTTGAGATTTATTTTTAATGTATTGAACTTTCTGGGATTACAATAATTTCCGAGGACCAACATCGTTACATAAAATTCAATCACATTTAATCATAAACTCTCGGAGTACATGTTCGCAAAAATCAGGTATTTCATTGTAGTACGAATAACACACCTCAACGAAAAGGGAAATAGACACCAAAATCAAGTAAATAAACGCGAAGGAATATTTAAGGATGAAATAATGAAGGACTCGTGGTATATGGCTGTACTCACATGCACTTCATTTTACATCCACTCCATTTTACATTTCGTGTACGTACGAGTTCTCTTCTGTTGTCTCATAAACAGTTGATAAAGTGTCTCCTCAAATAATGTCGTGTAAACAAACATTTTTATTTGGACGTTGAACGTTGACGTCTGAAATTTGGTATTTATGTTCCTAGACAATTGTTGGTTTGTTTTGACATTACGTTTAACTCTACTACTATTAACGTACATTATATAATGAAAATAAGTAATAATTTAAGACTTTCGACCTTATTACAATTCATCCATAATAGGGTACTAAATCTTAAATTATTTTTTATAACGTGTAATAATAATAAATTTACTGTCAAAAATAGTTGCAAACTACGTATGATCACGTGAAGGACAATAAACTAATTTAATCTCCTTCCATTTTTTCATTTTTGTGTAATCATAAAAAAGACACCATATAGATAAATAATGGCTACGGCGAATCCGTTTGATTCATTTAATGAAATATATTTTGGGAGGGACAAAATATGTGTTTCTTCTACTATAATTTGTTCTTGAAATATGTTAAACTTATTCATTCGTTAGATTCACGAAGTTATGTAAATAGATAATTAGTTATTGATAATAAAACTCGTCCAAAAATTGAGGCTTGTATAAAGGATGTGGTATTTGGAATATATTGAAAGACGAATAAGACATATTTCACGTGAAACGTTTATGAATACAGTGTTGAACCTTCTAATAAATCTCGGTCTTGTGAAGTTGTAATGTCGTCAACATCAACGGATTTTCCTTACCGTATTGCTTCTCCGCTCACACATTCAAAACATTGATCTACTTTAGCATTACAACTTTCTGTAATGGGGTAATAGCTATTTTTTAAGCAGCCTGAAAGATTTTGTTGGTGATTATTTTAAAATATTTCTGCTTTCATCTATCTTAAGATGTTATGGTAGCTTATTTACATCTCTCTTTTAATGTAGGTAACTTACCCACTTTCACAGAAAAATAATAATAATACAAATTAATATAAATCCTAAGTTTAAGTCACTCTCTTCTTCACATTTCTGACAAGTATATTCATTATTTTAAACTTCCTTTTGTGTGCTATATATTCATGTTCTCGTATTGCTGATCCATTACATATTAATTGATTTGTAATTATTAAATGCGTTTGTAGAGTAAACATAACGAGCGGAACGTCTCTCAATTTCCCTACAGAAGAAACACACTCTGAAAAAATATATAATAGTAACAGGGAACTGTAACGAATAATCATGTTTTCATGATTTAAAAACACAATTCAAAGTAAACTAGAAGTACATTTTTGGGCAGGTAATTGCTATCACGTTGACTCGGCGTAATGAATGTAAAAAATCGACCCCTAATGACACAGCGGTGGGAAATACTCAGTGGGAGGGATGTTGAGGAACATGTCTAAGTGGAGGGTGGGGAAATGGGAATGAACAAAGTATTTACGTCCAAAATTGTAATTAATAAAAATTGTACACACGTGTTATCTTTCAAAAATAGAAGTTATATAAAAAGTTATAAAAAAGGAAAAATTAAATGCAAATGTTAATTTTTTAAAAATACGAAAAAGTGATCCACCGTCTCTCTATAAAGACTTAGTGCTTCAGCCGGTCACATGATATGTATTAAAAATTGTTGGAATGTGACTCTATGATTTTTCAGCGAATTATTTGATTCTCATTCATAATAGAAAACTATTTTGTGTTTTCGATGCCATGATTGTAATCGTGTTCCTGCAGGTGCTGGTCCCGGGGGTATGTATGGCAGTGGCGCCATGCAACATGCCCATCGCATCGCCCAAGGCATGCCTCCTGGGCTGCCGCTCGCTATGTACCCATGGCTTCAAGGTCCGTTTATCAGTAGACACGGAATCTACCCTGTGGGAATCCCCATTGTGGTCGGACCCAACCAGAAGAAGAAAACAAAGGTAGTGATTGCATTCATCGTATTAATTGGTAAAGGTTAATATCATGTTGCATGAAACACCTATTTGACCAATTTAATATAATTCATGTGAACACACATTCTTTGTCCATTCATACAGCAATTAAAAATGTTAAACTATGTCAAAATCGTGGTGCAATTAAGCTCTAGGTTGAATTCTAGATTCGCTTAGGAAATTATGCTTAACAACCCGATGAAGTCTACTCGGGGTCAATTCATTTTTTAAGAACTAAAATAAGGCTCATTAAGCACGTTTCTAATCGTAATTTTAACACATTTCTCAAATTCGATCCAAGGATTTAATTTTTATACCATAGCATTTGAGTTAAGTATGAGACGGAGCAGCATCGGACCTCGCACTGAGAACACACAGGCTCATGATTCATCTCATGTTTGTAACGATTGTCGAATAATAGTCTTTTTTTCTTGATTTGACTTTGTGGTCATCTTGTATATTTGGATTCTGCAAAACAACGTTCTTTAATTATTTTTTTTTTTGCATTACGTGTTTACTTCATGCAACTTTGCTGTAATGTTTCTCGTCCCTGCCACAAGGAGGCGTGCGCTAATCTATTATCTTATGCGAATTTGTGTTATTTTCTCTATGTAGGTCGCAAATATTTCATATTTCTTCTGTGTTTGTATTAGTGTCCATGCTTGGTTTAAATTCAAGATATCCTGTCTGCTGTATTCCTTAATGTGTTCAGCTCTTTCTAGGGCATTTCCACAGTACGAGCTCCGGACTATCTTCTACTGTATTGCATTGGCATAAATTGTTGTCAGTCTTCCCAAACCTTTTTAAATAGTCCTTAAATCTCCATGCCCTGTAAGATATTGTACTACGTTTTTTTTCGGTTCTAACTATTTTCTGTTTTTTGTTTTGTTTTTGTTTTCGACAAAATGAACTATCCGTTACACGTCCTTTTGTACTGTTGTTCCATCTTATTTGCCACGTATCCATTAAGTCTTGTTTAATCTTTCTTCTTGCTTTTCTATCTTCTCTTTGTAATCGTTCTTCATTTATAGAAATCTCTCCTGTTGTTTGTGATATATGTCGATATTTAATTTTCTGAACATACAAATCTGTTGGCAGTACTCTGCCAGTATAATTAGCGCTTCAGTAGATACCGTGCGATAGCTTCCCAATAGTTGTTGTAGACAGTGTCTCTCTATTGCACGTAATTTTTGCTCAAAATTTACTTTTACTTCTCGTTCCGCCCATATCACGCATCCATATGATATTATTGTTCGTAGAGCACCAACATATAATACTCGCAAGTCTTGTCTTGAAATATTGTGGTTTAATATGCCTACTCTCATCATACTATACAATATAGTATTTACACTTTGCTTAACATGTTGTAGGTAATCTTCGAACTTTAATTTCTGGTCTATATAACCCCCAAGTACCTTTGCTTAGTCACAACTTGTAGTTTTTGTCCATTTAATCTGAGTATTATATCTCGTCTTTTTCTCTTTGCATGTCCAAACCATTGAACTCGAGTTTCTGTTGTTGACAACGTTAATCCTCTCTTCTGAGACTTCTCCACAGATGTGTCCAATGCTCTTTGAGCTTTCTCTTCAAGCTTTCGCCGTGAATTTCTCTCTACAACTATAACTATATCGTCCGCATAGACTACAATTTTTTCCCCCGCTGCCTCCATATTCCATAATACTTTGTCAAACATTACATTCCAGAACAATGACCCACTGGAGGAGCCCTGTGGACATTCCACCGACGAATCACGAAGTATTTTCTCATATTCATATTCTACCCAAAGCTTTCGGGAACCAATTTAAAAGGGTGAAAGGAGCTTTTACGGGAACCAATTTAAAAGGGTCCGTGGATAATTGAGAACATTTCTCGGATAACAAATAAAGTGAATATCAAACATATTGATTTTCTTTAATTAATTTGTTAAAAACAGTCCCAAAACGGCATATTATTATATTCACCAAATTAAACAAAAATAAGGTGAATTTGAATCTACGAGCATAGTCATGGGGAGAAGTTGCGTCGCTAACACGTTGCGTGTTAGAATTATATCAAATATTTTACTTAATGTTGGATCAGTATCGGTAAGTAGTGATATTGGTCGGTAAGATGCCGGGTTGTTCGGTGCTCTGTCCTTCCCATTTAGGAATAATTTAATTTTTGATATTTTCCAACATTGTTGAAAATAATGGGTCTCTAAACATTCATTATATAATCTTGTCAGCGGTTGTAGTAATATAGGTATATTCTTTTGTACCATCTCATGCGGAATATTGTCCAATCCCGGAGCTCCTTTCTTCTTCAACCTACTCACTGCCTGCAACACTTCACTTTCCGTTCTTTTTTCTAATTCCTGTTTATCATATGTCCAACTCTGCTTTGGTGCTGCTCTATTTATACTATCTAGCTCTATATATACTGCCCCAACTCCCACCATGTCTTTGTGTAGCCCACCCCCTCCTGCATTAAAGATACCCATATTTCCTTCCTCCTTAGTTTGGATATATGGTAAACCCCATATTGATTTTTGCGTTGACTCTTCCACAAACTCCTCCCAACTATTTCGTTTTTCTTGTACTATTGCCTCCTTATATTGCAATTTAATTTCCCCATATGCTTTGAGCTCATTTATTCCTTCCCACCCTCGTAGTCTTTGCTTCTGCAGTATATGGCTTGCTTTACTTAATGTTCTCTTCTGCTGTCGAATAATAGCCGAAGAAAATTGTCATTTAGTTATGATGTGATCGGTAAGTAGGATTTTTAATGTTTTTTCATTATTTCGAAAAATGCCGATTGTGGTCGTAAAAATTTAAATATCTTTATGAAATTTTAACCACGTGTTTATAGCATTAACATACACGTTTTCTCGAATTTTCACGAAAATCAACCGAGTGTTTCATTTTTTAGTGAAACAAATTCGAAATTTCATACATTTTGTTTTTTTGAGGTTAGGATTCATTTTTAAAGTATTTATAACGAATTGGTTCAATAGTTTATTTATTCACGAGTATTTTGCACTTTTATTTTTCTACGACCATTAGAAATAGAGATATTAAAAAATAGTGTTGCGATGCACTAAAAATGCATCAAAAATGTACATTTGTGCAATTTTCTCACGAAACTCCAGTCCGATTGTGCAAAAATTTTTGTTTTGACTTCATCTTAACACATGTAATGAAAAAATAAAAAATCCTACTTACCAATTACATCATAACTTGGCTTTTTTATGTTTAATTTCCCTCGATTATAGATTATAGAAAGAACTGCCTAAAGGAAATTAAAATTACAGAGAGAAAGCACTATCGATATCAGTATCCCACTTTTACATGTGAGATTGAAAATAAGAGGATTTCTCCGAAACTTTTGAAATGACATCAAAACCTTATAGTTCGGATACTACGAGTTTGGGATGTCACATCAAAGGATTTGGAGATATCGTTTCCTTCCTCGTAATTTCGATATCACATCCAAACCTGTTCTAACACTTCGTTCCTTTGCAAGGCTAATACAACGCGTATAACAATGATGTTGTTGAAACAAAATGAGAGTAAGTTGACAAAATTAATGGAAATAATTAAATTTCCCTCATGACCAGGTCAGTGCCTTATCCTTATGCTAATGCCGCATGTTTACGTGGAGTACGTTTTATTTTTATTTTTTGTGGGGCTTTACGGCTCATGACGACATCAAAGGTCATTGGAGCCCTAAAAACTCGTACAGGTAGGGAAAATGCAGTTACGCACTAGGGAGAGCCAACATGACTCTCCCCGCGTGTGGGACTCGCCGAACGACTCAACCATACCCACTAAAAACCCTTCTGATTTACAACATACCAAAACATCTCAAAACCAAATATCAAAACATTGACAAACAAATGAGGGGGGAAAAATGAGGGGAGGACATAACATGAGGGGGGACAAAAAATGAGGGGTAGGACAAAAAGTGAGAGGGATGGGAAAAATGAGGAAAATGAAAGATACCCTAGCCTTAATAGCGTCGGGACCGAAAAGCACAAGGAAGGTCAGGTAAAAGAAAGGAAGGAGCCTTCCACAAGTATGTACGTTTTAAGATTATACATCTCTCACATTAATCAAAGTAAAAATGCTACTTGGACGTGGTCCATGCTAGTTCGCTCTTTTCATTCCGAAATACGTCGATTCTTTGAATTTGATTAAAATCGTTACTGACGTTCTGGGGTGGGGGATCCGCAAAATATATATTTTTTAAATTACGTCGATATAGTATTATTACGATGATACAGTAGTGATAACTAATATAATGATCTTACATGGCGTTCCTTTCATCTCGCGGTCACACGAGTTATTCCAATGATTTTATTTCCATCATTCATTTCACACACACACACACAAAATAGAAATTGTATAAATTATCGAAAATATTGAATTTTGTTCTGAAATTTTAAATACATTCAGCTATTCATGTATCGGTTAGGACCTTTTCAAATACAGCAAAAATATGTTAAGAGATTCTGCTTTTTTTGCATTTCTGTTCTTGTTGCTCACCTTAGGACAATCCTATACAAAATATCTATAGGTCTCCTACATATACAGGAATGTCAACGGACTGCGTTGAGTAGCAAAATGAACGTTTTATGATCTGTAAAATTTCTTCTCCTTCAGCTAAATCTAAGCGGTAATGGTTTCACATGAGTAAATGCATTTAGGTATTATATCAATTTGAACTGCGTGCTGTACATTTTGGATTGTATTTCTTACGGAGAACTTTGTTCTCGGAAGAGCAATAAAAGAACATCGAAAGTTCTGGACGTTAGCAAAATGGTGGCCACAAATCATCGAAGAATTCCGAAATCCCGGAGTTGCGTTTCGAGACGTAAAAACGACGCTAAAAACTACAAAGGGCTCATGAAATAGTTGGTGTCCGCTTCCCAACCCCAGGAGAGTGTTGCTGCGACCGATTGGCCAGCTGCCAGGTCACGGGATCCCTCGGACCTTTTGTACATCGCACCAAATTAATTCTTGAAGACAGCTTAGAAATACTCAAAGAGGCTACTAACGATTTGCTTCAGTAAACGCTGTCACACTTGGACCTTACGATAAAATGTTGGCCCAACAGTCGCATGACAGCTTCAATTTTCATCGTTATAAGATCAAAGCGAAACCACACTCACTTATCTATAAAACAAAATTTTATCTGGTTACGTTCTTAAAGCAAAAACGTATAATAGCATAGTATAAGTTCAAATAATCTTAATTTTCAATTTAATTGATTTGTTAACAGGAATTTTTCCCGGAAGTTTCTCAATTTACTCTCACACCAACACACGAAACATTTCAATTTGCAAACACATTCTTATGAATATTTTATAACACACCTTAGAATGGATCACTGCGTCAATAATTTCTGTCATAAAATAGCGATGAAGAGTTAACGTATTGGTTTGATAGGGAAAGTATGTATTCGTAAACTGTTATAGGAGACGAAAATACTATTTCTCTCTTTGTTTAAATGGAAAAAAAATATCCACTTAATTTTTCACTATACCTTAAGAACGGAATGATATGTAAAAACATTTTGGTGCAAAACACTAGTTTTCAGAGTAAATAAAACTTTTCTTCATTAAAAAAATAATACTCTTGTGAAACCGAAAGTGATTGATGAAATCGTGAAAGAAAGTTTGCTCTATTCCAAGAGTTACCAAGAGTTACCAAGTGTTATTATTTAGTTACGTTTTAATAAATGGATTCATTTGTGAATTGACGTGTTAAGACACAGTCTTCCACGTTCTGACTTACACACGAAACTTAAATTTTTGCTCTCCTACAAGTAATCCCGGGTTCAATTCCCGGCAGGGCCGGAAAAATTGTAGTTTTTCACATTAATGTCCGAGCTATATTGTGACTAGTGGAAAGAGAACACCCCTCCATCTATCCTCCAGCTACTGCTCCTAGTATCAATAACTCTAATTATAGCTAACCACTCCAAGTGGGTCAAGTTCAAAGTTCAAAGTTCTTTATTTTCCATATATAAATTAATTACATATAAAGCAATTATGATGCATAATATTCAATAGAAATAATACAGAAATACAATGTAGTTTACCATTTTACAAGAAATATCAATATAAAAATACCACGTACGTAATAGAAAAATTACATTTAGGATATTACATTAATTAGAGCAATTAACAAGAAATATTACATTTTTCAAGAAATATTACGTACGTTACAAAATCAAATATGTTTTAGTGTTTTACAAGAAATATTAATTGAATAAAAAGACGTATGTTACAACAAAACACAAAAGAACAAAATATGTTTTAACATATTACAAGAAATATTTATTGAGAAATAACACGTACGTTACAGAGAAAATATGTTTAAACATTTTACGAAAAATTTCAAGTGACATTACCACGTATAGTAGAACACCATCCATGGTTAAACATACTAATGTTTAGATCTATTTTACTGGTATTGCAACTTGATTATTTGCAAATATTTGGTAACCATAATTAACACTCCCTCTAAGTTTATTTCAACTTGTCACAGGGAGTTAAAAATTACTATCTGTCTCTCTTTTTTATTTTTATGTAGAAAATTCATCATGATTACATAACACATTCATAATTTAATACCATACTTTGAAAAAACAAAAGAAAAATTTCTGGTTTGAAATTAAACCTATCTTGTTTGGTTTTCCTATTATGTTTAGTTCACGTCATATTGTTCTGGTATATTTTTTTCCTATGTAGGCAACATTAGACAAATTGAATGTACACCATTTTCTTTCCCTTTACTTCCATTGAAGTAGTTTTTGATGGTGTTGTAGTAACAATTTTTTTCAGTTCTTTCTTCCTTTTGTGTTTATCCTTAATCTCATTTATATCATCCGATATTTTGTTTAAGTATTTCGGTATTAGGATTTCAATTGTTCTTTCGCCATATTTGTTGAATGCAATCGGAATTTCGTAGATTATTTTATTGCTATCATATCTATGTTGGAGCCTGTTTAATTGTTTATTATTATTTACATTGTTATTTATTATTTCTAGTAAGTACATTTGTTTGATATTGAGTAAATTTCTTGTTTGGTAAGTTTATTCTACGTTCTGTCCATTTTCTCTCATCGATCGTACTACTGTGTCCTGTAATACTTGAATCGGTCTCATATATGATGTCGATGCTGACCCTCAAGCCGCTAGGCCGTAGCTTAATTGAGATTCTATCAGAATTACGTAAATATTTTTTTTTGATTCCTTGTCCACAAATTTTTCCACGATGGATATTTACCAATAACAAAATCTTATCAGTTCTTTAATATATTCATTCCATATGAAAAATTTGTCAAATATCAATCCTCAATATTTTAGTTTTTCCTCTTGATTAATAACATATTATGAAATATTACTTTTACTTCTTCTCTTTTCTTGTAGTGCGGTGTGGTATATGTAGATGTCTTTTTCTCATTAACAATAAGGGCTTTGTCATGGAACCACTGCTGTTGATTATTGAATTCTTCTTGTAAATTTTCTTTTGCTTTTTCAAGCTTTATACTTCCAGCGAAGATCAAGAAGTCATCAGCATATCCATAGTATTTACGGTTATTGAAACATGATTTGGCATCATTAACATACATTATGAACAATAGACGTGCCAGAAAACTTCCTTGTGGAATTCCGGTTGTATTCTTTTCCTTCTGACTATCTGTACCATGTATTCTCTATTATGAAGATAGCTTTCCAGAAGATCACAAATTTTGCCTCTCATACCCATTTCCAGTTGTTGGTAAACCCAGGTAATCAGCCCACCTACCAAAAATAGCCCTAACACCCACCTCCTGTAGATAAGCTTCAATAGCACGCATTTACAAATACAATTGCAATTGCGAAATTACCTTACTCAATTCGCAGGATATGAACCCGTCAGCTCCGCAACCCGACTTGCGTATAGTGGGAGGTGGACGTCCGGGCGTGGGAATTGGTGGCCGTTCCGACGTCATTACACCCATGGAATCACCGATGCCCGGCGAAGGTGGTGAGGACGGTGTGGATGGTGCAATGGGGGAAGAAGATCGACATCCTTGCGAGGACATGTGCAAGCCCACTCAGTTCACTTGTCTTGCTTCCTGCATCTGCATCCCAAGTAAGACTAAGTTACACACAAATCATTATCAATATACTTATAGTAACGTAGTAAAGACGTTTCCAGACATACGTTATTCGGCGAGTCCTGAATGGCGAGCATTGCTCGCCAATGTTCGCCACGGCTCGGCTTCTTCTGATGTTCCCAAAAGACCAACACGCTGCGGATAGGGCGAGCGTCGGTATTCGTGACGCGGCAAAGAGCAAGCTACAGCTAAGAACTACAGTTTTAATTTTCTATTGTGAAATGACGTCAGAATGTACGAATCCTCATTATTCTCTATTCGACGAGCGGTCGCTCGGGATCCACCGAATGACAAATGTCTGGAGTCTAAATACGAAAGTTTTCGGTGAAAATACGAAAAGAACTACTGTTTTAATTTTCTGTGGTGAAATGACGTCAGAATGCAGGATAAACTAGTGACGCATGCGTGAATTCCCTCCCTTTCCTTTTCTGGTCGCTTTCAACGTTCTTTTCCACCTCCTCTATCTGTGCACTGGTTACGTCATTTTACTACAGAAAACACGTACGTATGGTTCGAGGTTCATGTAACTTATTTTCCTGATAGTTGTTACTTCTTAATTTGTTTCATTTCTTTTCCAAACGAAAGAAAATTAGAAAGAACAAGTTTTAAAAAAAGGAAATCCATATATAAATTTTCTGATCTAAATGGGGTCATAAGTTTATTTAAAGGAGTAAGTAGGCTTACAAGTAAATGATCTGTTTATGTAATTCATAGATGTTATAAAGTGAAATTTAAGATTCAATGCCACGAAATATTGCGGAATTCCTCTATTTGAAGTTTCGTCATGGTATCACTCTTGATAGTGTGGAGAGCTGGGTTCTTCTAAGCTATCACGAAAAAGAATTTTCGTCTACTAAACTGGTAATAATGTAATTTGAATTGTCTTCTTTTATAGTATTTAAAAAAATCAGAATTGTTGACAACAAATCAAAAATTTCTCTACGTTGTTGTGAATAAAATTGAAAATACACCAGCTGAAATGTGTTTCTATATGATTTTTTGATTTGTATTACTGATTGATAATTGCATACAACGCAAGATACGAAGTTTTGTAACAAAACAGGCAACACATTTAATAAGAATTCTAAGAAGAATAAAGACTTACGAAAAGAACCCTCGAAGTCCATTACATATATTTACCTTAAAATACTGGTAACCGTTGTATATGCAACTTTTTCATGATATAATGGGCTCACTGATTCTATTCAGTCATAATGCACAATTTCTCTTGAAGGTCACAATAAAGAAATATTAACTAAATTTTCTTTGACAGAGTCGAGATCAACTGTAGACTGATTTTTGTTGATAGCAATGCTCCTATTTTTACAAAATATTTACTTTCTTACTGCTGCGGTTGGCGTGGTCGTAATTTTTGAACGACTTATCTTTTTTTCACTTAACCATTGAACCGTGGTTTTCTCATAGACTGAACACGTTTGGTACTAGCGGCTAAAATATATTAGTTCCTTTCGAATATTGCATTTTACGTGTCGAATGTTCTTATAATGTTGAGAAGGGCATATTTGCATGAACCTTTTTTCTCGGACACCGCTAGGATTTTGATAATTATATGGTAAGGCGTTTCGTGGAGTTTGACTGAGGATGCGATGAGAATCCTCGCACAGATCCACTAGTACTGGGTCGTTCATATTACTGGCACTTCACTTTGCGTTGCTATATTTCTGTAGCGTATTTTCTGTTTTTGGCAAAATATTTCACGTATTTACAAATATCACAACGTGATTCGAACACGCAAATAACTCAATAATACCAAATATGTTTTCGTATACCAATGATGGACGGGACGTATTTTATATAATTCAAGAAATATTTGTAGTGTTCCGTTTTTCCAGTCTATAAAAGTTCTAGTCTAGAGACTAAATTGGATTTAATCATATTCATCCAACAAGGCCTAGCAAGAGAAAAAACGAAGGAAAAAAAAGAAGAAAAATCTAGCTAATAGCCCCTTATTGGTCTTTTCTCTTGACTGTAAATGCCAAATTTATGTTTTTCTGTTATAAGGTACTAGTTTTAAGAAATTGTTTTAAGTTATTTGTAAATTGAAGTTGTTTAATTGTATTTTTAATGCATAAATTATTGGAGAGTTATAGTTGTTGGTATTTTTTGCAAGAAAAATTTTATTTGAAAATATTATTTAGTTTTGTTCACTCCAATAAAACAAATGTTACAATTTCTAAATCCATCACTAATTCGATTACAAATGCACGGGATTCGTCCCACTGTGCGATGTAAGACCCGTATTTCTGCAAGCAGCGCTCTCGCGCTCTGGACTGCGAGTCAAAGCAAAACTCTCCGGCTTCGTTGAGTTCTAGCGTGAATGGCCCTGCACGAGTATGATAGATGAGAGAGTAATGATGGTATCTATTTGCAGGCACGTGGCGCTGCGAT
Source organism: Laupala kohalensis (assembly GCA_002313205.1). Taxonomy (NCBI): domain Eukaryota; kingdom Metazoa; phylum Arthropoda; class Insecta; order Orthoptera; family Trigonidiidae; genus Laupala; species Laupala kohalensis. Next base: position 512,253 of record NNCF01126590.1, on the reverse strand, counting down.
GGTGATGCGGACTGTGCGGACGATGAGGACGAAGTGGAGTGCGAGGACGAGCCGCCCTCAATGGGCGGTGGCATGGCGGGCATCGAGGAAGAGTGTCTGTCCTCAGCACACAACGTGCGATGTCCACGCACAGGCAAATGCATCAAAGAGGAATGGCTATGTGATGGTGAGGACGATTGCGGAGACTTTTCCGACGAAACACGTTGTGGTGAGTGCTTCTTTCAGTTTGGTTCATATAGTCCTCGCAACGAAAGAAAAGTAACGAGATATAACTTATGGAGCGAAAGCACGGTGTTGTCATATGTATGGTGCGGGAGGTGGTATAGTGTGACTCTACCCATACCAGGCGACATGCCACATGGTTGCTATAATCCGTGGAAATGCGAGCTTCAGGCAGTGTCAGGCCGGCCATAGGTTAGAGATCGAGTCCTCTCTCGTCACGGTTGTCAAATCAATTACTGCCCTTAATCCTTTTCTTTTGCAGCGAACACTTAAATTAAATTGTTTCTAATATCTTACTGTACTATTCTTCTGCGATGAAACAACGTCAGAGTGTGCAGTAGACTAATATCGTGGCACACACAAGTGAATTCTCTCACTACCCACCCCTAACCATTTCCTTTTTTCTCTCCCTCTCCTATATGCGCAGAACTGCTTGTATTATTTCACCATAGAATATGCCGTGGTGGAAGAAGGGAGTCTTAAGCAGGGTTTCTCCCGGGGTTCCCATTATCGTCTGCCCGACACGTAAAAATAATCGGATATTATGGAAGGTTTATCAAAGTGTTTGGCATGCAAAGAATTGTATGCGCAGTAATAAATATTACCTTATATCAACTACAAAATGAAATGAATTTCAATAAATAAATTTCTTCTGAAAAATGGAATAGTAATGCAGATTTGGAGTGATTTGAATCTTTGGATATGTATTATTTTCTTTACTCTGATTATTGAATGTATTTTCGGAACTGAATTATCTCATTCAACCTCCACTCTTTCGATTATACTTCTTGTTCCAACTGCTCTGTCACTGAACGAACTCTTTCTAGTGTTCCTAAAGCTTTTCATTTCATATTTCGTTTTCCTTTTCACAATCATACTCTTGCAGAAAACCATATCCAGTATTATTTTCTATGTTTCAATCCAAATGTAAAATATATTTTACTAAGCAGCGAAGATCACCGATGGTGAATGTGACTTATTTCAATGTTGTAATATTTTCCATTTTCTTGAAATGCTCTAAATCTCAAGTTTTTATGGTATTCTTATAACACCATGTTCAAGATGATTAAGACTAAAACAATTATGATTCATTCGGTTCTTAACCCTGCAGTGGTCACGCGGATCACTAGACTAATGCATGGGTAGTAGTTTTCAATGTTGTCATGGCAACACCGCATACGTTCATGTAATCATGTATTGCTTCACCTCAGTGGTCGTCTCGCTTCTATCCCGTGAAGGACTCGAAAGACTCGATGTTGGCGAGCCCTGAAGCCCCAATTTAAAAAAATCCTATCCCGTGTAGTTTTCTTGGAATTCTGCAACAATGAGTGTTGGATGACGCGTCATCCACTCGACCTGTTCTGTAAGTACTCTTCATACTGTTGCAAATTGTACTTAATGAAAAAATAAAGCGTAAAAATTGGATTTAAAGATAGGAATGAATTATTTCTGTGGTAATACATAAAAAGTATTAAAAATCATTCATAAATATTGCTACTTTAAAAATGGATGACGTACGTCATCCATGCGACCTCTGAAGCTCTATTTGGAAGTGACCAATTCCGTAAACAGTTTTCATTGTTGTAAATTATTCTACAATGTGTGAAAAATTCAATTAGAGATTTTTTTTTTTTTGAATTCAACAATGTTAATAAAAAAAATTTCAAGCCTAAATTTTTACTTTGAAAGTGGTTGACGAGTTTCATCCGCGCGACCTGTCACGATGGATTCGTAAGCGCGACCACTGAAGGGTTAATGGTAAATAATGCTGAATTTGTATTCTATGTATATGCTTCTCTGTGAAATTCACTCAAAGTTTTAAAACTTTACCAAAAATAATGAAGTATGGCTGCTTAACTCGTTTTGCCAACTTCTACTGATTTAAGTAGTATTCGAATAAATATTAATATTTTCCCAAAAGTTAATATTTAAAAAAATACAAGATAATAACACAAACTAACACATAAGGTAATATTCGTTTCACCCGCTCGTTGCACAAAGAACAGGATCACCATAAGAGCAAGTGAATTGAGTTGATGGCGGACGTTGAAAATAGATAAAGTTTAAAGAAATACGAAAGTACTGCCAACATAACGCGAGGCATACATATCATTACTCTCACGGAGGATTGCGAAATGAAAATGTTGACTACACTGTGTACAAACCCTGTACCAAAACCAAGCCTGTTAGGCTGACGATATATAAATAAATTAATAATTTATTAAGGGGGAAGTTACGAACTTCGTATGCCCACGTTGAGAACAATAAACTAATTTATTGTTACTACTGTACAATAAACTAATAAACACAGAGCCTTCTCGTTCATGTTTTTATTTCTTAGGTTATATCTGAGTCTAGTTACATGACTTTTGATATACTTTGTAGCAGCTGGTACCCCTTCTGTGTGTTATTAATCACATCCATGTGTGGCGTTCCACAGGGTTCGAGATGAACTGCACTGAAGACGAGTTCCCATGCGACAACGGTCTGTGCGTGCGCCGCTCTTGGCGTTGCGACGGAGAGAACGACTGCAAGGATTTCTCCGACGAGCAGAATTGCACGCGCAAGACGTGAGTGCTTACTCTTTAAACGCTTCTTCAATATATGTTTTTATTTATGTTGTGAGGAATATTTTCTCCAGAGAGCAACCGGTTCTCTGAGGAGGAAATATGTCGTGGAGTAATTTTACAACACCTTCCATAGAATGTATGCAGTTCAGAGGAGATATATTTCCTGAATATCCCTTTCAAGCAGTGTGCTGGGAACGGAATCATTGCCAAGTTCTTGGACATTCCGCGAGGTATCATTCCCAAAGTCCCAATGATTATGGGAATGACATCTTTCTTCATTTTCCACGCACGGCTAACCTCAATAACAAGATCTTTGTATTTAAGGCGTTTCTCAGCTTCTTTTTCGACTATATTTTTGTCACAAGGGACAGATATATCTATTAACAGGACAGCTTTTTTCTGTGTATCTCCGATAACTGTCTGAAGTAAAGCAAGGTTTTATTACCTATAGTCATACTAGATTTGGAGCATGTTAATACCATTTCGCAGGGACAGTTCCATCTTGCAATACCCGGCATATCTGCCAATGAACGTAACAACAGATGTTATTGTGTCGCCTTAGATATTCGTCTTTCGGCAGAGTTGGACAGGCAAAGACGATGTAGACAATCGTTGCAGAGTGCTGTTTCAGAGAGTTTAAGAGTTGTTCTTTTTGTTGCTGTTCTGTGTTTGTATCACGGTCCATTCCGGTTCTTCATCAATTGCGGGATCAGTTTCAAGCAATAGAGAGTAAATTTATTCAAAGATCTAGGCTGAGGAACTTCCTGAAAATGTGGCAGGTGTTAAGCTCGACTGACTTCTGGATAAGGTATACAGTTCCCTTCTTGATTCCTAGGGCTACGTGGTTTTTACGTAGATTCTTATGTATGAGCCCTGTAGTGGAAATAACTAAGGGCAGAATAAGCACTTCGTTTACCTTCCACTGGCTCTTAATTCTATATTGTTGTTATTAGTATTATTATTATCAAATGAAACCGAAACTCATCGAATGACGCTAGCGACTTATTCCATGGAGAGTGAAACCCGTATGATTGAACCCATTTTTACTTTCTAGTTACACAGTATGTATAAGGGAATTACTGTAATCGGGCGAAAAATATTTCGGGATCACTTCAGATCAATACGAATTGGCTCCAGGGGGGTATTCTCAATTTTCTGCGATTATTTCCAATGTCGTAAGTGTGTGTGAAGGATTTTGTTTATCCGATAACTCGCGAACAAATTAACTAAATCAAACCAAAGAAGAGAATTGACTTTAAATGCGGAGGGAACAGAATTATATTTCTGGACTGCTCATTTATGCGAAGGGACCGAGTTCATTTACACACCGCGCTCCTCTTCCGGTTTTAAAATTCAATATTTCGAAAAAATTAATATAAACATTTTTATTATACATTAAATAGTGCATACAGATTGTTAAATAGAATTTCCGTGCGTCGCACCGTTTTTTTTAGATAAGGCAAAAACGTTTTTCTTAAAGAAGGGTTATTACTCTCCAACTTTACAGATGTACATACAAGGAAAGAATACGAATAGGTAAAAAAATCTAGACATTTAGATCTTGCACATTTAGATCAGCCTATGTGGCAAATGCATAGAGTTTAGGGTTGAAGATAATAATTCCTGCAACCTGCAGTTGAACGAGCAACTATAAATTTACGCAGCAAATTTTGTAAAGATGTGAGTATAATAACTCTTAAACATATTGAACAGTTAAATATGTCATTGTGTTTGAGAATTATACATTTCTTCCTACTTTATTTCTAAATTTTCCAACTGTTTTATTGCCATCTAGATTTTTTACTATGTTCTCTTTTGAAGCAATATTATTGGTAAATTGAGCGGGGTACTTTGAGTGGATTTTTTCTTTTACTGAAACATTCGCATCGTCCTCCCATTGTTTCAGTCGACTCCAAAGTATCGATTAATTTTCCACGTAATCTATAGTCGATCTCTAAGGTCGATCTGATCTGTCACTCTACTACCTCTTGGCTTCAGGTTTTTTCCTGGACTTTTGGAGTTCGGTGCTGAGAATTGAATCTCATAAATACGTGTAACGTGAATTACCATTTAACTCCCAAATTATCATGGTTCTTTCTGTATCGTAAGAACGTATTAAACAAGGAAATAACTCAACGCCACCCTTCATTTTCTCAGCATAAAACGTAGAATACCATCGACGGCTCATAATTAACTTTTATCAACACTACAGACCTTTTTTCTCTTTATTTAACATACTTGTTCCCGGAAGAAATTTATCTCTCAGAGGTGAAAAGAAATTCAGAGAAATAAAAATAAAAAAGAGGATAACAATATAGAAGGACGATTAAATGGAGAATCCAATTTAACACGTTTAAAGTAATGTACATTCAGCAAAATTTGAGTGACAATATGTTGAATATGAACATCCATGCTAATAGAATTTTCTTCATCATTAGCTTCTAATTCAAACAATTCTCGAGGACTATGATTCCATATAAAGATTTCNAAAAAAAAAAAAAAAAAAAAAAAAAAAAAAAGGAAATCTATGACAATGTATTATGGCGAAGAATGCTATGATGGTATGTAATAGGAAAACATTCGAATGATTTAGATAGGAACAATAATTATTGCGAGCAATATACAATGAAAAATTATTAAATCTATAATATAGTCTGGCGAATTGTAAGTTCTCGGGAACAGTTTAAATTTGCATCCACGAGGTGAAGGATTTAGCTTTCGATAGAAATTTCAAAATTGTGACAAAATACGAGTAATTAAAAAATAATGAAATAATTGAAAGGTGATCATCTCTGTTATTTGTGTCAAATATAATGTATCAAAAGAAACATAAACATACGACTACGTGCCTGCACAGTAGAAAAAAATAGTTTTTGCTAGATGTGTATAATTGTCTGTAGTTTCTTATTCTGGCATGTTATAATTTTAGGAATAATAAATCAACGTGACTTGTCAGCCGCACGCAACAAAACCAATTTGGCAACTTCATCGCTCTGTGTTGTAAACAAGGTGTCTACGGATGACAGAGCAACCAGACGGCTGCTAGACATTCTCTTCACTTTCTTTTGTTTGAAGATGGGATGAGAGAGAGAAAGAAAGTGGTTTATGATGGAGTGATTAGATCAAAATGTAGATTGTATTACTTTCAAAATTTTATCAATGACTTCTACGATAAAGAATTGTACAATGAAGATGATTCCCCAAACAACGATTTTTTTCCTAATTTTTCATCAATGCCAAAGAATCAGTTTTCAATATTCTAAAATATACATAGTGTGCAGAAATGTTTCCTAAAAGTGTCGTGCTCACTTATTATTNAATAAATTAACTTTATCGTCAAAAAATAGTTACAAACTGCGTATGACCAAGTGGGGGTTAATAAACTAAGTTACTCTCCGAAAAAAATCCATCCCATCAATTCGCATCGGGAACCCAAGAGCAGTGGCGGATTTAATACTTATAAAATAAATTATTTAATAAATACGTAGTGTCATCCATTCATTATTTCAAAATGAATCGAAGATATTAAGCGCAGTAAAAATTCAAGATTAATAGTAACAAAAGCATTAGTGGCGTTCTCCCCTGAGAATAGAGAATCGTAACTACCCTGAGACAATCCGGAGAAAAACCGATGAGCCAGACCAATGTTTGTCACTTAGAACTACATCTATGAATGAGAGAACAAATTTGCTTACACCACTCCGATTCCTAGTTGAATTTCATACCACGTGACTGAGTGAGGATAATACATAGGAAAGTTACAACCGAACGTCATGATAATGAATTTCTTTATACTATTGAAGAGTCTATGAATGAAAATAATTCCGGTAAATGCGAAAGAAATAGCAATACCTGGGTAAGAACCCCCAACCATCCGACCTCGGCATATCCGACCATGCATAACTGTCCTCGCGCCACATATATCACTCGGAGCGAAGCCTGTCTCAACTTGAAAGTGATTCATTAACGCAATGCTTCGTTTGTTTGTTATTGTTACGTTGTTTTTCTTTTTTTATTGTTATTACATATTGTTCTCTGATCTAGATTACAGTATGTACTGTGTTTGCGAGAAAGTGTTTTGCGAGACGTACGGTGGTTGATTTACCGAAGTGTATCAACTTTTAACCGCAGTTAGTTCGTTGTTTCATTGCAATCGACAGTCAGAAACGTGTTAGTGTTTCGCTTCTACGAAAACTGAAACAGAAACGAAAAAAAACATTGCCATTTTTTCAAGATCTGTAATAGTATGTGTGGTTTTGTAAAAATCTAGATGTTTTACAACTTACAAACAAGTTTTATTTTTTTCACCTCTGATTATCCGACCTTTTTAGTGTTCCGAACATGGCCCGGACCCTCGATGGTCGGATAAGAAGAGTTCTGCAATAAACTTGTTCACTTAAAGAAAGTATTGACTAAATTTATAAAAATCTGGTAAAATTTAATATCGACAGTTGTCTCATATAAAAAAATTTGTTGAAGATTATGTGTGATGGATCTGTTTCTATGGTTGAAAAACGCGTTAACGTTTTCTTCAAGTGAATCTCGGTTTTCAGGGTAGGAACAGCCAGGAGGCCGAATCGTCGGTTTCAACTCCTCGGCGCGGCAATTCCCGGAAAGCCCAGATTCATCTGATTCTGGCCACGGAAACCTACGCACTCATTTTCCTACGAATGGTTGGGTGGAGGAGGTGGGGACCTGTTACTCTCGTTGTTTTGAGGTCAATTGTGTTCAATTAATCGATTATTGTTGAAAGCTTCGTTACTGATGTGCCATGCAGCGTTTACTGCGCACAATATTATTTAGGAGAGTACATGTAAGACGTTCGGTAATGTTGGANTGAAAGCTTCGTTACTGATGTGCCATGCAGCGTTTACTGCGCACAATATTATTTAGGAGAGTACATGTAAGACGTTCGGTAATGTTGGATGGAGCAGCGCTTAACCAAAAATATTAAAATTTTCCGCGTTCTAGAGAGGGTCAAAATATAACGATTAAAACATTATTTGATGCGGCTACATCCTGATATAATTCGGTGTTACTTGTTTCTTCTTTGGTTCTCATGTAGTCGCATTAATTTGATAAATGACTGTTGCTGAACGAGGTTGTTTCGATTATTCACAGACCTTCATAGTTCTTGTCGCGGGTAAAGTTCATTTGTATCAGATAATCCGCTTCTACAATACAAATAGGGTTTCTCAGTTTTAATTTTAAAATTTCACACTCTACTCCGAGGGCGTGGAGCAGAGGTCCAGTTATATGTCATTTGAAAGCTTTTTTATATTGAAGACCTACTTTTCTTTTTTTTCAGTGCGGCGTGAATTTTTCGAGATTTGCTGAAAATAGTATTTTACGATGTCAGCACCATCTATCGGGAAAATGTTTCAGACAAAAGTTACGTATCTTTACCTGTAGAGTTTTAATCTGCAATCAAAATTGTGATCCCTATTTAGGATTCCAAAGCTACCCCCTTCCCCCTCCTCAATGTGGTTTAGATTTAGAACGAGTAAATGACTCCGTTTAAAGCATTAAGTTGTTGTTTAAATGTTTTTCTACGACGTTTAATTTTTTGGGTAAGATTGAAGTGATATCTTCATTTAAGCGGACCCCTATGAGTATACATTTTATATATATGAAATGTGACTCTTGAAATAATAATGAGAATGCTGATTATGAGCACCATTAAATTGAAGCAAGCAGAATTTAGTATCTATCCCGATTCGTGTTGTCGAGCGGTGCTTGTATATTTCGTGTTGGAAGTCAATTGTGGTGCGCTTCGCTTCCTAATACGTCCTCTCGTCTGTTGTGTGACAGCGTCAAGAGGCCCTTCCAACCCTCGGACAAGTCCTCTGTTGTGACGGGCGAGGATCGTGCCCTCTCACAACCCACACACTGCTGTCCTTCTCCCTCATCGACCTCACGTACAATCTAGGGACAAATTTAATTAATACTTGACTAGTCGTTTAACTGCTACTTAATCCTCGCGGCGAAAGAATGGCAACGAGATGTATCCAATGGAGCGAAAGCGCGGCGTTGTCACGTGTCTCGTGCGGGGTGGGGGTGGGGGTCTAGCATAGCTTCACTCATTCCAGACGGAATGCTGTGGCACCCAGACATTATCCGTGCAAAAGCTAACGGCAAGAAACCTCCTTGTGGTCAAAGGTTAGAGATCCACCTCCGTTGGCATATTAATTACTACAGGTTTTGCGAATCAGAGGATGTAAGCGACAGCATCTGAACTTGGACTCACAAGGATTCTGCTGATAAGAGTGAAATACCTACGTGTCTACAATGAGAAGATGAACGATTTTCTTTGATAGTATCGAGAGCAAATGTAGATTCGTGTTGAAAGCGGTACTCTGTTCTTTGTTGAGACCAATACTTCAATTTCCACAAAGTTCACATGCTAGGCATGTGCTTTTACGTACACTGTACAGTTGATGTGAACATAAATCATTAGGACTTATCTTTTCTGTCACCTTGTTATCAAACAGTAATTTTCTCGCAGACTGGACACGTTTGGACGCTAATAATATTCTTTTCCAAGCTTGCACTTTACTTGTAAAGTACAAATAATACATATAATTCTTTTACTGTTAAGATTTGTGTAAACTATTTGTAGTTTTGTTTGCACAAATATATTTCCTATATGCCTATAGAGAGCTTCAGTTGAGTCTGATATGAAATGAAAAAATAGAGACATTTTCAAGCGAAATGAATGATACTCGCTACGTATCTTCCATTCATTGTCTATGACGGTCTAAATACTAGAATTTAAAAAAACTTGAACCTCGTTTGGTGCAAAATAACTCAATTTTGTAGCAATTTACGATTCTGTATGAATATATTTTGCTACCCAATGCGAGTATTAGGTTTATATACCCAAAATAATTTATTCTTAGAGAATAAGAAGAAGAAATTGACTGTAGTGGATGAGGGGATTGTTTCCAAAAACTACCCCCCCCAAAGAAGTAAAGAACATAATAATTTTGACTTAAAAAATATGTTTCATACGTCGACCCATTATATGCATTGGGTAGTTAAAATATATTATTACACAATCGTTTATACTAGGAGAAAAAAACAATAAACATAGAAACTTGTTGCAAAATGATTCAATTTTGAAGCAACTTACGATTCTGTACGAATATATTTTTACTGCCGAATATTAGGTTTACACACAGGACATAATTTATCTTTTAGGAAAAGAGAAAAAAAATCACTCTATGGGGACGGGGTTGTTTTCGACGGCTCTTCTCAAAGCAGTAAAGAATGAACAATTTTTGTGTTTTTTTAAATAAATTATAACGTGAACCAATTATTATCATTGNTTCCTAATTCCCGAAACGCCACCCTCGAAAAAAAAAATATCTATGTGTGGGAGCAGTGCAGTCGTCTGTTCCTCTCGTGACTCTGGATCGTTCCGACTCCGCGTTGAAGGGCGTCTTTCAGAAGGCAGAAGAAAGGAAAAACTCTGGCGAGGGATTGAGCTCTACAAACGCTTACTGTTCCCTTTCGCAGAATACGCTACGCTGAAGGACGGGTTTCCGCCGCAGGAAATTCGTCATTAGAAGAACCGGTACTTTTATGTCGCATTTAAGTGAAACACATCGAGACAAATATAATGAGTATAATATATTTTCTGAAGAATTATCAAGTGTACTATGAAATTTTACTGGAATTATATTCGAATGAATAACTTTGAATTGTTATTATACTATTAACGTCCATTATATAATTAAGATAAATAAATAATTTTAGAATTACAACCTTTTGATGGGCGAATACTACTTAAGTGTGTTCTAAAAAAAGGACAAAACAAATGGGATTATTATCTAAAATTATTTATTTATTTTGAATTTTTATATTTCTCTCTTTCTCTCTCTGTCATCATATAGCCCTCCTAAATGTCCCCTCGAAAGAAATAAAAAGACGTGATACAGAAGGTCGTGTTTTTTTTGTGAAAGCCAATAATGATTCAGAGAAAATGCCTTTTTTCACAGAAAGAAAATAATTTTTAAGATCTGGTTACATTTATCTAATATATTTAAATCGAGTTTCCTTAGGGATAACGACGGTTTAACAGTGATATTATTATCCTAATAATTACCCAGATACTAACAAACACAACTGGCTTCATACGAAACTATTATCGTATAACTTTTGTTATGCAAAGCTACTTTTTTAAATACATTTTATTTAATTTCTCTAAATGACTACAATTCAAAAAATATTTTATTTCATGCTTACTATCATTTCTTTTTATTCAAATACTAATAATAGTTGTTCTATTTTGTATCTGCGCTCAATCTGGACAAAGTTATACAATATTCCGATCAGAGACCTATTTCCTTATGGCTATTTGATCGGCATTTAAGAGGTGGTCCCTTGACCGAAGAATAAATTAACCTTATTCTTCCTCGTGATACAAAGTTATTGACTTATTTTTGGAATTTTTATTTATTTAGCGTTTGGGAGATATTTCTGTCACTTTATAGAAACCTGTCTGAACCATGTGGTTCGGATGTCACCTTGGAGATTTTCCCTTTACCCACGTCAAAAAGTACGTATAACAAACACAGTGATACAATGGATGTTATGCGGAAATAAGGGAAAAAGTTTTATTTTTTATTTTTTTGAACTTTACGGCTCGCCGAAATCGGGGTCATTAGAGCCTTAAATTTCTTAAGTAGAAGAGCTCATGTTCTTAAGTAAAAATACATTAATATTATATATTTATTATATTCGTAGTTTATTTAATTTGATTATAGAATGGACGTTAATTGTAGTAGAATTAACTAGAATTATTAAAAAAACAGAAAACTAGAATCATTTTTATCTCCGTCGACCAGATTTATGAGGATGATCTCTTTGTACTGATTGCCCTCGCTGTTATATTTCGTCAAGTTCAAGATTCACGTCTGACATTTCATCCTCCTTGAGACATGCAGCAAAGCAATCTCTTTCTGGAGTAACGAAGTGTAAGAATTTCTCTTCTCTAACGAATAAGAAAATTACGTGGGAAGGCGATGCGGGGGCGCTGAAGTCGCGTTTCGAAATGTCATTGACCACAGATGAAAATTCTACCTTGGAGCAGAGACTTTTCGTCTTTAGGAGATTTTTATATAACTCTTTCAATAATTGGATCTCTCGTGAAGTCAAATTAATCAGATCATTTAGGTATCGTTCATAAATTATCATCTTACGTGACGGTTCGTGATGGGGGGGGGGGCGTGTTTAGAATGCGTGACGTTACATTTTGTGTGTCATAAATGTTGAAAATTGTCTCAACTGAGGCAAATTTTCCTTCAATGAAAACAAAAGTCTTATGATCTCTTACGTTCCAATTGCTCCGTGCGACTCCTTCGATTTTTATGATCCTCTTAAGTATACAAATGATTATATTTTCTCCCTTAATTGCTGTTTTTCATTGTTTGTGATGAGAGGGGCAGGTCTTTTGTGGAGTCACGTTAAGGAGGGGTTTACGTATAACGTGAGGAGACACGAATGATAAATTAAATGTCTCAACTCACAACTGCCGAGTACCTACTCGTGGAGGAGAGTTTGCAACGTCAACAGCCAGGTGAAAATTGCGACGGACCGGGATTCGATTCCGGGACCCCCTGCTCTGGCCGCAGGTGTGCTAATCCACTGCACAACCCGCCTAAGGCCTAGGCGGCTGTGCAGTGGATAGCACACCTGCGGCCAAAGCAGGAGTTACAGGGTTCGAGTCCCGGTCCGTCGCAATCTTCACCTGGCTGTTGACGTTGCAAATATAATGTCGTTGGTTTGTTGCTCATAATTTTTTTGCAAGAAAGCTTTTTCGGCTGCATAGCAGCTATCGTCAGTAGCAAAACACTGAGTATGCAGGGAAAAGTTTTGGCAAGTGCGTGCATTTAGTATGCATTCTTGCATACTCAGTGTATGCTACTGACAGCGCTTGCTATCAACAAACAAGCGACATTTAATTTATCATTCTTTCATAATGCAGACAATGCCCCTCAACTACCAAGTGACGAGACAAGTTATGCACGTTGGGGCTGGGAGGGTAGAAAAACCTCAAAGATTGCCTGACGTATTTATGAACGGTCTCATGTATGTGAATGGTTAAATGTTATTTCACACGTATTAAATTCCGGAAGTATAGACTGGTATTAGAAGATTAATTGAGAATGTACTGTTAAGTCTTATCATTTGGAAATAAGGATAATTATACACCAACTCATACGTCCTTTTTCAGACATAAAAACATATTTCTTTTACAACACCTCGTCTCCGGTTTGCGTCTTCGTTAAGTGATACATAAATAGTACAGTATCCTACAAACATGTCATGAAATAAAAACAATGAAACAAAACAGAAGCCATATAAAAATTTATTATAATGTTGTTGAATTAATACGCTCTGTGTTCCCATATAAACTTAAACATCGCATTGTGTTTTTGTGTGTATCATTTCGAATATGTAATGATTGTAATAATTATGTTTGCTGTTTAATATCGACTATTTTTATGTCTGAGAAAGATCGAAAAAGCTGATAATTTAATAATATAATTATGACAGACATAATTAACAACACATCTTCGCTTCCACGATCCCATTGGTGAGCGGTAGAGCGTGGGTTCAAACCCTGCTCGGCCGAATGAGATAAGGTTTTCAGTTGGTGTTTCCCTCATTTACTCCGGACGAACGTCGGTTCGGTACCATTAGTTCCCCAGCACTAGTTCCAACATCTCTCCTTTCTAATTTCCTTACTCGAGTCCACCGGTTACGGGGAAGAGCAGGTCTCATGACCTGAAAGACATAAAATAAAAATAAATAAAATTATGTTTATGAATATGTGAAATAGGGGAATCGGAAGAGACATATGTGCGAAGAGGCGGTACAAATTTTTACGAGCAAGTTTCTCCTGCTTATCAACGATTCGGGTTCATCGCTTTTATGGAAGGTCGTCGGAGAGGAGATAGCACCGCGACATCTGTGTCTGCTGCCGGTCGCAGTAACAGCAACGGCGTCCATTCAACGCTATGGGAGCGGGGTGCGAGGGGTGTGGCTGGGTGGGCTGCTGGCTCTTCGCAGCTTTATGAATGGGGTCCACCGCCGCGGGAGGCTGCAGCGGTGAAGGCGACGTATCGACCCGCGTCCTGCCTTCGGTTGCTCTCGGCTGCTCTCGGATCCACCCGCCACCCTCTCCCACATCGGCACGAGTGTGCAAGCTGCTCCGTAGCAACAATTAACTCGTCTGCCATGCCAAGTAACACCTTTGCTATTTTGATACACGGCAATAGAATATTGTCTTCTGCATCTTGCTTGAGATTTTCAAAAATTTCTTCGCAAACATACATTTTTGGTGTATTTTAACTCGCAACAACGAAAACTCAGCACTATAAATGTGTTTTAGTAATTATATTTGTTCGATTTTTAGAATTATTTTTACGGAATCAGCTCAAAAATTGATTGAGTCCAAAGAAATATTTAGCAATTTATTTGCAGCATCAAAAGAAGTTAATCAAAAAATTGTTTAACATCAGAGTAATCTTAAATAGATAAATAATTGTCAAAAAGTTTTGCAATCTGCGCATGATCACGTAGAGGACAATAAACTAATTTACTCTCCGGAAACAAGCCAGGGACCATCCCATCAATTCTAATCAAGGGCCCTTAAGCAGAGGTTGATTGAAAATTTCAGCAAACTCCTCGATAAGATAAAAAATAGCTACGTGTTATATTAATAGAATATAAACAAATTAGTATTTAACACAAAAAAAATATTTCTCAAATACGTATTATAATCGAACCAAAGATTATTCGAAAGGAAGTGTTTGTAAATAGTAAGAAAAACAGTTTTTATTTTATTGATTGCGTCCCAAATTCGGCGGAATCTCCTCACAATTCCTGAGGAAAGGAGTTAGAGTAGTAGGTGGCGCCAGAGGTGAGAGAAGCTGTGACTCGCGTGTTCTTCTCAATGGAAGCTCCTGCTCTACCGCCCGCGTCGCCGCTGCGTACAGCCTCCGGAGTTGCTGGGCCAAGCGCCTGCTGCCCTCCATTTGTTGGCATCCTGAACGAGGGGGTGAAGGGGTAGGGGGTGACTGGAACTGTGAGGGAAGGGCGGGGAACTGGGCACCGTTTGCTGCAGTGATGAGCGATAGCAGTTATTGAAGTAAGAGCTGCTTTGCGTATCCCATTCTGACCTGGATTTTTCTTCGGTTTTCCATCGGGTAGATGCATATTTTATATAAGGCTCTCTAGGATCTTGTCTAGAGGCGGTTCTCAACTGTAATAATTAGTCTTCAATGAAGAGTTCTTTTAATAGTTACGTATTTACGACAATATTTTCGGAATAATATCAAGTTTGATAATAATCCATATTTGTGAAGTAATTTTTTGTATTCTATGAAATGCAAATTTGTAGCTATTCTGTTTGTATTATTACATGTAGCTTACTATTTTTATTCATTTCTTAGGAGGGTGCTGAAATGTTAAATTTGCCTCTGATTTAGGGCCCTTGCACGCAATTGATGGGATGGTCCCTTCCTTGCTTCCGGAGAAAGAGAGGTTTAAATCTAGTTTTTTGTCCTCCACGTATTCATATCTAGTTTGTAACTGTTATTATTATTATATTAAAAAATAATGTAGCATATACTAAATAACGCTGTACAGGACCTCAACCACTTGTATTAAATTAACATTTCCTCAATAACACTAGGACACATATTTTGTAGCTTTTCAAAGTCAAGAATTTGAAAGTTGGTGTAGAGAAATATTTGTTTGTCTGTTGGCAACAAGGAATTTAATCTTTAGTATGGAAGTATTTTATGTAGAAATTTATAAATTGTGTGAACAATACAAAACATTCTACACTTCTCAAGTGGCCAAACAGTCCCTTTGACAAACATACCAATCCAATTCTGTTCCACTTTCAGAAACCAGTTAAAACTTGCTAATCGTCTGTTTGCCCATAGGAGTAAAGAGGCCTTGGGACGCATCCATTTTTAAATTTTCGTTTAGTGAATAGAAATACATGATGAAACTGTCTAGAAAGAGGATACTATTCATAACAATTTTTTGATGTATTATTATATTCTTAAAATATTTCGTGAATAGAAATTTCTTCTTTTACATCACGTGAAACCATCTGAAATATACTTTTCATCATGACCGAATTTTGGAAGTTTTGATGAGAAATCAGAATTCTTTTTATCTATGCCTTTTCTTTCTGTGGTCAGCGATTTATCACTTAAAGATATTTAGTTACTTATTCATAACACGCTTAGAATTTAAAATAGAAGGTAACATTTCTAAATTAGGAGAAAGGTATTGATCCATCATGATAGAGACAAAGAAACGAAAGGAGGTAAATTTTATTGGATTGCATGCCTATCGAAACCTTCGATCCTCTTTAGGATCGATTACCTTCAATTGAATCTGAAGCCACCTCTCACGGGGTCTTCCCTCACTTGGTGTTGACAAGCTGCCTCCTCAATGCTTACTTCTCTGGTCAAACACTTTTCGACCTCCCTCCCCGTCCTGGATAGTTGTATTTATTTACTAACCGAACTACCCGGCATTGCCTGGAATTTGAAAACAAACATAAAACAGTTAATAATAATAAATTTATTGTCAAAAAAGCAGTACAAACGTATGACCACGTGGAGGACAATAAACTAAATTTCTCTCCGCAAGAAAACCATTCCATCAATTTCGATCAAGGACCGTAAGGCAGGGGCGGATTGAAAAATTACAGCAAACTCTTAAATAAGATAAAAAGTTAGCTACGAGTTATAATGCTAATACAATATCAACATGTTTGTAATATAACACCAAAAATTTATTTTACTTGTACGAATTATTATCGAACTATTATTCTGAGTATAGTGTTTACAAATCATAAGGATTGAACTAACACTAAATTCACTATTTCTTGTTTCAATAAACGCGCCCTTAGACAAAAGCCTAGAGAACCTGTGTAAGAAATCCGCCTGTACCCTAAGGAAAACCGGAGAAAAACCCGGGACAGGATTGGGGGCCAATTATTACTGGACATTCAAAATTTTAATTAAAGTTAAAATGTAATATAAATTTTTTAAAAAAATTTCATTGTTAAACAATCATGCAAAAATTTACATCAACATTAAAATAAAAATATTTGATATATTTTACCCTCTAGTAGGGGTATTAAAACACCTGTCAACATGTCCGGATTTTTCAAGCTCATTTTACCCAGCGTTATCCTGTGTTTTTATATAATATTCTCATATGTTATATAATATTCTCTACTCTCGTGATAAATATACATTTCCACTTTTGTTAATTTCATAATTTATTCACTGGTTAAATAATACATAATGTGGGTATACCATCAACTGACAAATGACGCTGGCAACTGACAATTATGTGGTCGATAGTTTCTTTGACGGAGTTACACTTTCTGCACTTATCCGATGGAATTCCTCGCCTATGATGTATTTCCTGTAGTTTAATCTAGGAATCATTTGATCCTGAATTGCTAGCATCATTCCCTCTGTCTCAGCAAAGACACTATTTGCGATCCAAGCATTTGAAGCTTCACTATCTATTTCTGGCTTATTTAGTTAGTAGAAATATTTTCCATGGATGACTTTACTACTCCAGCTTTCTGATAATTGGTTGTCATTTCGCTCTACAATGTTCGGGAACTCTTCTCGTGAGACGAGGTTGTGTATAATTTCGATCTGCTTTCACAACTGTTCTGTGCAGATAACTTTCATTTATCTTGGTAAAGAAATAATCGCGAAGTTTTACTACAGTGTTCTTGCACAGTTGTTGTACATCAAGAATTCCTCTTCCCCCCTTTTTTCTTGGTAGATAAAATCTCTCTTTATCAGATCTTGGATGCAACGAATTTTGTAAATGCAACTCTGGTTGATCGAGCTATATCTTGCTGATCTGTATCGCTCCACTTGATTACTCCAAATGAATAGATAATCGCTGGCATTGCATAGATATTTACAGCTCTGCACAAGTTAATACAATTTAAACCTGTCCTCAGCAATTTATTTACTCGTGCCTTAAAGATGTTCATAAGTCAGTTCTTTATTTTTGTGTGTTCAAGTTCTCTTGCTTGGGCAAATCGGTGGTATTTATATTCTTCACCTATTTCAATTGACTGAATTACTCCAGCATCTGGTGTGGGAAAACCTTCACCTGGTGAAACTTTACCTTTTCTCAAAGTGTCCATACTACATTTTTCCAACCCAAATTTCATTGTTATATCTACGGAGAAGTTTTCTAAAACCTTCAGGAGATACCTCATTCCATTTTCCGTTGAACTATACAGTTTAATATCATCCATGTACAGAAGGTAGCTCAGGACGAAATTAGAGTCCCTTGCAGTGATCTTGAATCCATATCCAGACGCTCGGAGTAATTGTGATAATGGATTCATGGCCTTGCTGAACCAACCAGCACTCAGACTATCTCCTTGGAAGATTCCTCTTTCTATTTTGACTTCTCACTCTATTCGTTTGCCACCTATCTGAAGTCTAGTTTTCCAGAATTTAGTCATTCTCCCAAAAACTTAAATGTAATCTCATCTATCGTGTGTATCTTCAACATCTGCAGTAGACAGCTATGCGATACTGAATCGAAGGTTTTTTTGTAGACTATATAGCACATATACATGTTTCGCTGTCTCTTCCACGCCCGTCCAATCGCAACTGCGTCGATCAACAGCTGTTCCTTACACCCATGAGCACCTCGTCTTCATCCTTTCTGCTCTTCTACCATGATTTTATTCTCACAGAGATGCTTTTCAATCCTATTGCCGATTGCACTTGTCATGATTTATTATTATTATCATTATTATTATTATTATTATTGTTACGTTATTATTCCCGCTTCCTTGAACTTAAGAATTGAAGACATTAACCCGCTTAAGTTCTAATTAAGAACTGAATTATATGATTTATTTAATATGTTATGTATTTAATAGGCTACTCGCTTGGCAATTGATGCGTAACTCATAAATAATTATACGAGATAGATTAAGATTGATCCGGGTAAGTTTAACTTTGGATCAGTGTCCTACTTGGTAAAAGCGATCAAGGTTGAGTTTAACAGCTTGACAAAGTAAATGCGTTTTAATGTTAAAATAAATAAGATTAACAAAAACGTTATCAAATGATTAAAATGAACAATAATATTAAAATTGATATACGCTTCTTACAATGACTGTTGATTACACTTGAAGAGTGTAATAGGTATATAAGTGTAAGATAAAGTGAAATACAAACAAGAATGAGAGGAGCCAAACTCACCCTCCCTTAACCCTCTGGGGTCGTTGTTTCCCGCCTTCCTGTACTTATCACAATGTACTTATCCCTGTGCGCACAATATGGCGCCTGAATGGTTATGAACCAATCCAGTTTACTTTATAAATGGAAGGAATAGTTGTTAAAATCCCATTGGCTGTTATAAATGGATGCAAACCGTCCAGCTCACGTCCTGTGGTCTTGTNTATTGTGATAGAGCTGAGTAATTATAGTAATCATAACTATGACATACTTAGCAAGTTGAGTAATCTATATTAATTAAATGTAAAATAATAAATCAATTAAATAATAGACAGAATCAACGCGGACCGTAACATTATTGCAAATGCAGATTACAGACACAAATACAACTGAACTTTTGTACAATCAGCAACCAATAGATGATGGTTATAAAAAGGAACATTGAACTAATTTACTTTTACATACTAAAATATTGAATTAACATTACATCACCATCAGTTTCGCATTTTCTTATTTGACATCTAAAGCGACTTTGAAACGTTTGAGGTAGAAATACAAAAGAATTCACCAAAATACA
Organism: Laupala kohalensis; assembly: GCA_002313205.1. Taxonomy (NCBI): domain Eukaryota; kingdom Metazoa; phylum Arthropoda; class Insecta; order Orthoptera; family Trigonidiidae; genus Laupala; species Laupala kohalensis. The sequence goes on along the minus strand of NNCF01126590.1, from coordinate 492,616 downwards.
AACATATAGGTGGTATTATATACTAAACACAAATACAATAACTCTGAAACTTAATATAATAAATATACTGAAACTAATAAACACTAGGAAACTATGGAAGCTACGAGGTTAATATCACTGATTTCACTAAGCCAATTTTAATCTTTATAAACAGCGAATAACTCTTTACCTGACCACGAGTTAAAATGGAGTCGAAACGCTGTGATCTTTCCGCAATATTATATATATATATATAATATTCGTACATGAAAGGTTGTAAGTCTTTCATTATTAATTTAATTAATTTATAAAGAATAATTTGAAACTGTAAATTTTTGTAATATTTATTTGCTAAATGTTAAAACATTTGGAACCTAAAATAATGATTTCTTTACCCGCGATTTAATAAGTACCTGATGAGCGTAAAGCGTTAACCGCTGATCTGCCGAATGAACAGTAATCAGAATTTTTCCGGCACCTCCTCCTTCTTGAGATCAGTTTCCAGACCGAATAAAATGCCTTTTAATGAGTGGGTGCCCTGTGCTACGTTGTTCGGAACTGACCCCTTCATTCAGGAAATCCAAACGAGTAAAGAGGGAAGTGCATGAGCGAAGAGAATATTTTCCGAGAACTCTTTGAATGAATAGCAATTCTTTCTAATCTAATGTTAAAACCAATTTGTCAATCAAATTCAATGGACACGTTTCATACCCCCCTTACAGTGCTATTATTCAATCCAGCTCATGTGCATTGTGACTCCCCCTGCATATGACGCATTGACCCATTGTCTCTCAATGGTATTGCACTTTTTCACGAGTTGATATTGCAGATAATAAGAAACTTCGAATTTTATTAATTAAGGCACGTAGATAAAAATCATTCTCAGTGTCAAAGTCACACGAAAACACAACTTCTTAATCGGTTATGAGAAATTGTGAGAAAATCATTATACATTAGTTGTTTAATGCTATGACTAATAGTGCTTTAAAAAATAAAATTTTATCAAAATTTATGGAGTTATAGTGAAAACATTGTATGTGCAAAATAGTTAAAATATGATGAATGTTCGAAATGACACCTGTGATTTCCAAATAACGCTCCAACTATCACGGATTGTCCCCTAAAGAGTGTTTGCGTTATTTAAAAAAATAGTATATATATATA
>NNCF01126590.1:477457-491444 GCA_002313205.1 Laupala kohalensis | reverse complement strand
ACATATTCCAAAGACTAGACATATATATATATATATATATATATATATATATATATATATATATATATATATATATATATAAATTTATGTTAATTAAATAAAACATTTTATTAATTTTATATTTTGTCATACACTTCCTTTGAACAAAAATAATTAAATTACTGAGGGTAATATTAATATGTGAGTTTTTTCTGTCGAATACTGCTCGAATTGTTTTAAATGCAAATTACCAGGATGTAGGGGTTTTGGGATGAATTCCTAAACTGATATGGTTCAATTACCGAGTAAAATTGTTGAATTACTTCTTCTAATCATCATACACTAATTAACCGCTTCTTAGAGTTTACCTGCATCATGTACTACATATAGCATTGACATCTGTCATACAGACACTGTGTATTGATGTCTGTGCTGCAATGATATATATTTCATTATGACCCAATTGTACAGGACATGTGTTCTTTGGAGATCTCCCTCAGTGTCAGTCAATATTGAATAATTAATGATTTATGGAAAGAATTACCTGGATAGTTGCCGCAAACAGAAATCCTTCGCCATTTACAGTGGTTGCAGTGAAAGATAAGTAATGAGGGAGGAGCCTAAAGACCACGTGAAAATCGAGGAGCCAAAGTCAGTATTTTTCATACAGTTCTTTTTCTTTTTAAACCCTGCACCAAACAATGTCAATACGGAGTATTTAAACATTTTACCTTGTTTACATCTCTCATTAACATATATTAAAATAATAAACTAAATTAATTGAAGGAGAGGTATAAATGAATGAAAAGAAAATACAAGTGCATAAGCTGCAAAATGTGATAAGTCATCTCTTAATTATTTTTCATAAAATCCCTAATATCACAAATTTTATTACTATAAATCTTGAATATGTTGTATTTCCCCTCTGTCTCTATTAAGGTGTTACACAAACGAGTGTTCAGGACATCAATTTTCAAGTACTATCTCAAATACTCACTTCTGTCTGGTTCATAAATTGGGCATTCCCACAACATATTGCATGGTCAGTATTGAGAGATTGCCGATTCTTCCTCTCGCTGTAGATACATGGGTGTTTTACTCTTGTCAGCAGAAGTTACGTTCGGATGCTGCCGCATACATCAGATACTTCCCAGAATCAGTAGTAATAGATATGGCGATGGCGGGTTTGATATCTACTCTTTGGCCTGCCTGACAGTGCCTGAAGTTAGTTTTCCATCGGTTTAGAGCAGCTTTCGTGAGGGTGGCCAGGCATGCCGTCTAAGCTACGCTACCCTCCCCTCAGCAGATATGTGACAACACCGTGCTTTCGCTCCATTGGTTACATCTCGTGACTTTTTTTCGTCGCAAAGACTATAAATGGCATATTCAATCGTTTAGGTTCGAGAAGATACCAACATGTCCAATGGAAATAGAGCAATTAATTTTAAATTAATGTATTCAGAATCAATGTTGGCACTTCCAGACCGTTTTACTTTAGATTATCTTTCAAGATGCGAATTCATTGGCAGAAACGAAAAGATGGCGTGGAAAAATGGTTTAGAAGATCAAAATACTATTATACTTTGGTTTTCACAGAAACGTTTCCTTCTGAGACTAAATATCTGAAGGAAACAAAACTTTTTATTGTATCATATTCCATTCGACTCGGATGACTAATGTATATATTTTCACCGATAAATCTAAGTTTAGAATAAATCTCCCAAAACTAATTTTTCTAATAAAACGGTTGCAATCCATGTTCAATGAATGTTACCATTCCACACGTTATTCTAACGAGCATGTCAACGTCTTCATGAAGAAGTGTGCTATTTTGTTTGGGGATCATTAAAAACGCCAATGATGGTAATTCTAAAAATTTATGGACTATTAAATTAAATTAGTACCCCTTGATTTTAAGAAATTATATTTCGGATTATTTGATTTCTTTTTACTCTTTATGTTCGTCCATGTTGTAATGTATGTGAATTCTTCCCTACCCTAAATTACTAAGTAAAGATAAAATTGCGTAAATGTTGTTTGTGAAGTCTTCCATGAAGGAAAATGAACAAGAATATTATATAAAAAATATTTATATAGACGACGTAGCCAAGTAAGTGGTACATACGTGTGTGATCATTGAAAAGCGCATTTAATTCTATACACATCCTGGAAGAAAATGTATTTTTCATATTTGTCTTGTCATCTTTATCATATATCTTTATTTTGATATCTATCTACTTGGTGACAGTTTGTGCATGCGATCGTGAAACTACCCAATCTTATCGAGCATCTCCCTTGCAGAACCAACTTAATAACATTTTTTTGGAACACCTACAGGAACTATGGTATAACTCGGGAAAGACTTTACTACAAACTAAAATTCTTTACAACAGAAGGTTCTTTACTACAAACAACGTGGAATGTTGTTATATCTTTTTTACTCAAACGTATCAATATTTTTCAAAAATATGACCCTAGGTGATTTCTTTGTTTGTTTTTTTGTTTTGCTGAAAAATTACACTTATACTTGTAATAATAATAATAATAATAATAATAATAATAATAATAATAATAATATTATTAATAATAATAATAATATTAATAATAATAATAATACATTAACTGTCAAAAAGTAATTACGAACTGCTTAAGATCACGTGGAGGACAATCAATTAATTTACTCTCCGGACGCGAGCACGGGTACAAATTTACACATTGCCCACAAATTATGCACTGTTGTGTGATTCTTCTTTTATCTTTACTTACTTTCTCAATTTTAAAGTGTGTTTTGTAATTAGTAATTGTATGTAATTTGTATTCAGGGCCTGAAGATTGTCGATATTCGACCGAAAGAGCTCTGACCTGCAAAGGGAAATAACGGAAAATAAATGCCAAAACACTTAAGGTGGAACTAGCACTCCATGTTAGTCTAACCACTGAAAATTATAATTGTTTTCTTTTTTATTGTAATTGTTTTACAATACAACATTATGAATTATAATGAAAAACACGATTCAATTTCTGTCTATCAGTTAATAACATAGTAAAAACAATATTCAGAAACTGGCGTGACTCACTTAAAACTTTCGTGATTGGTCTTTTTTTGAAAGTAAGTGTTTCCTTCATAAGACGCAATGTATTACACCAATTATAATAGAAACTATTCATTTAAGTTGTCGATGTAGTATGTTTTTCAAGTTAAAATGACGTGAAATACGTGTTAATCTATTTATGGTGATTTACGATATTTAGTGATTTAAATCTACCAACGCTAGTACTACCTTAATTGAAAAATATTTGAAGTTTTCACTTCACTGGTTCAGGCTGAGAGACGGTGGGGAATCTTATTCCTCTGTAACTGAACCGGTTTTAAATTTCCATACGGATATCTGGATTATATCTGGACACCGTTCTATGTTATCATGCATGTTTGTGGAGTAAACTAATGTAAAGCTGTGCCCCAGGAGTGTACGTTACCATGTTTCATTTTTTGCACAATGGTGATTACGATCGAACAAAATACGCAATTAAACAATGGATAGTTGGCAGCTTATTAATTGGCATAAGTAGATCAATGAATTGAAAACTTGGTATCGTTTCACCAATCTTTGCTCTTAGGAATAATTAAAACGAAAGCGTAGACAGCATCTTCAGGTTTTGAAACTAATTGTGAAATAGAGAGAATTTATAGTAGGAAAGCCTGAAGATGCTATGTCAGAAAAAAACCTAAGGCGTTAATTATTATAAATAGTAAGAATTGGTGTGACTATACCAAGTTTTCAATTTATTAATGTAATTAAATATTAAAAATAGGCAACAGTATTCTCTAAATAATAGACAAAAGAATACTCTAAATTGTATTTATCATTAGTGAACACAATCAGAAAACGAAATACTAGCTGATGGGGGAGGAGATCCCAATTTTCATCTTATATTTTAAAACGTAAATGTTTTAAATAGTTAGACGGAAGAGCAGACCTTAAGGTCTGAATCTTGCCAGAATAGGCACTTTTATGATGATGATGATGATAATTACCCCTTTCTTTTTTCACATTATAACAGAATATCTTATTGTAATGTACAGGCAATCTGCCAGGTACCTTACAATACTACTGTCATGATGATGATTATTATTATTATCATGAACTATTTTCACAACTTGCAGTTTGATTCAGGTGAGGTTGCGGGATATACCAAATACAAATGTACCATAAATTTTGTACCTGCTGTTCTCTGAAATGGATTTTGGGAAGTACTTGTAGTATGGGACAGTGTCTTCGATTAGTCAATACTAACCGCAGAGTTTCTGATGGATAATATTAGCAACCGGATTGTGTCTGTGTGTGTAATCTGTCTGTGCTAATAGAGTGCATCCTCCTGTGATGTGCTGTACAGTTTCTGGTTTAATTTTGCTTCTCCTACATTTGTTATCTGCTATGTCTGTGTCTTGCAATATAAATTTTCTGTAGTTTTTTTGTGCTTATTACTTGGTGTTGAATTGCCATGAGTAATCCCTCCGTTTCCGAGTATAGATCCCCTTTTGTAAGCCAGCCGTTCGACGCACCTTTGTCGATATGAGACTCATCTTGATCATGAGGATGTCTACCATGAAGTGGTTTACTTCATGACTGATTTCTACGTTAATTTCATTTGGTTGTGGAGAGTGGTCTGCTAATTTTAAAGGAGTATACTTCATGTCAGCTGCACATACAGTCTTGTAAAAGCTAGATTCTTCCTTCAACTGGTAAAAGAAAGCTCGGAGTTGTAGGTTCTTATAGTGGATTATGCCTCTTCCTCCTTCCTTGCGAGGCAGTCTGTGCCTTTCTACTTTTGAGCTTCTGTGGTGTGACCTATTCTCCGTCATGATGGTCCTGACTTTTCGCTGGAGGTTTTCTATATCTGTTAGTGCCTATGAAACTACTCCAAATGAATACGTGAGAATAGCAATTGCAAATGAGTTTATTGCTTTTGTTGAATTTCGGCCATTTAAATCTCTAAGCATTAATTTCTCAACTCGATCTTCAAATTCCTCAGTTAGTTGCTTCTTTATCAATGTATTGTCTATGCACCTAGATTGTTGAAGTCCCAGATATTTGTTCAATTCATTTTCTTCCATTCCTCATTCTAATATCCTAATATCCTTACTGAATGTTTCTACTAGTGTAAGTGATTAAGCTTGGTTGAGGATGATGAATATATTTTAATATCATCCATATATAATAGGTGAGTGATATTGTGGCTTCATTGTTCTGCAGCTATTAATTGAAAACTACATATCGTACCATTCAGGAGATTAGAGAGTGGGTTTAGGGCAATGTAAAACCAAAGAGCACTGAGTGGACTCCTTGCAAGATTCCTCTCTTAATATTCATTCTGCCAGTTGTTTTAATTTTGCTGCCTATTCTTAAATTAATGATTGTATAACATTTTTTCCATTATTTCCTTCAGAAAATTAATGAGGGTGGGGTTTATTTTGTACATTTCAAGGACTTGCTGAAGCCAAGAGTGCGGGACTGAGTCGAATGCTTTTTTGATAATTAACATAGCTGCAGAATAAGTTTTTATTTTTGACTTGGGCTTGTTTCAGGATGACCGAATGTATGATAAGTTGTTCCTTACATCCTTTTGAACCTTTCCGGCATCCCTTCTGCTGTTCAGCTAAAATCTCATTCTGTTCCATTTGTGTCCTAATTAACTTCGCTATACAGAATGTATGATTTTATAGTGTATTCCGTTTAGGATCTCAGCTTTTTCTGCTGGTTGTAGTGAGGTACGGGCTTCGCCAAGCACACTCACTCTGGATGATCTATTATTTATTATTATGATTATCATCATCATCATAGAATGTGTGGAATTCGTGGTAAGTTGTGAGGCATGCCACATCTGAAGGAATTTTTTAAGATCATACTTTTGCCATCAAGATGTCAAGAGAAAGTGGGAGAGAGTGGCCCAAACACTGTATTATGATTGAATTCCTACGGGACCATAGTATTGATATTGCTATACCAGTATCAGATGTAGCATTATGGTATTGATATTGGTATACCAATATCAATATTAAGGGTAAAGAGCATAATTGGAGCATGGGTGAGCTCAACACGAGAGTTATTATCATATCGGAAATATTTGCTCCTCGTTCTACCACTCCCATGCAATGCGTGATTGTAATGTTACGGCTTGACTTGCTGATTTTCACTGCTCTTTCGAGCAGATTTTAACTGAGAATGAAATTGACGGCTCCACTTGACGTTAACATCTCTACTTAGTTGTAGTAGCGCTATCTTATGAATAGCAAAATCGAGAGCATTATCTTATTGCATATATTTCTTCCGTGTGTCCTACTAGTGAAGAAGATATGTGACAACTTTCGGTCAGATGAAAGTTGCAACGTTTAGGGCACACGGAAGAAATATATGCATAACGAACCTTAACACGCAGATACGTGTAAAACCGGTAATAAAGTGCCCACAGCATTGTGTGCCGCCTGTTTCACTTATCTCCTGTATGGGGATGTCTCTCAGGTCTTCCGTAGTTTAGGTCTGGGTGGAAATGGTGTGGAACAGTTGTGGAAAGCGAACGGGTGGTGTAGTGGTTAACATCCCTGCGATCATGTAGGAGTCCCGGGTTGGATTCCCGGCTCGTCGCCATTTTCACCTGACCGAAATTTGTCACATTATCTTATTACTCATTATTCGTAGAAATTACTAAAGCTTGTCAAAAATTCTACATTTTAAAATAAGCGATTATTTTAAGAATATTTGAAATTTGTTCGTAAATAAAAATATAATACCAAACACAACTCTTTCACGTTTTGAAATTATAGTTTCATAGTTAGTTCACCTACTGCATACAGTAAACATCTGTCAGCGGAGCCAGTGTGTGGCAACAATTAAAAGCCCCCAAAATGGGACACATTCTATTTTTTGGCAGTAGGATCATACGTCTGGTATCGGGAGCAGGAATTACCAGCTAGATACAGTTAGAGCCGCTACCATCTAATTGCATATTTTCTATTCATTGGCAGTGATAATCTGCTCGAAACAGCAGTGGAAATCAGCAAGTGGAACCGTAGCTTAAGTCAGGCGTCGCTGGGACGACGGCGGAGAGTAATCACATGATCCGATCATCAACGTGTTTGAATTCAATGGAAGAACCGACCTATCCGAAACGAGGGGTCAAAGATTTCAATACGTGTTCTCGATGAGTCCGATGATTTCTTGGCGACGCCAGTGGATTGAGAGGAAGGGGACTGGCGTCGCCGTATGGGCGTCGCGACGCTCCACACAGATCGATGGCATTGGAGCATTCGTCAGCAGCTGCAGCAGTGGCGGTGGGGGTCGGGTGCGTGGGTGCACGAGGACGGCGAAGTGGCTCAGACAGGGGCATATATGCCACGTTAGCTTTGAGTTTCTCTTCAAAAATGACGTTTGTAATTAAAGGATTGTTAAAGAAATACAGGGTACTTGATTCCACACAAAAAATTTGAAAATGTAAACCTGCATCGTTTGAAAATATTCTTAAAGTCAAATATAAAATATATTTAACATATTTGAAAATATATACTATTAATAAAAGAGTAGTAACGAGATGTAAACAATGGAGCGATAGCATCTTAGAAAGATCCATCCTATCCAGACGGCGTGTCGTGGATCCCTGACAAAAGGATTCTATATCCGGTACTTCAAGGTAGCTTCAAACAACCTCCTTGCTATCCAAGGTTAACGACCAAGCCCTCTATCAACCTCCGTTGGCATATCATTACTGCCGGTTCTACGAATCAGTAGATGTAGACGGCTGCATCCCAACGTGTACTCACTATTTCTGCTGACACAGTGAAAGGAAAAGTCGGCAATATTGGCATTGGCTCCTCGACTTTTTGGTCTTTAGACCCCTTCCTTATAATTATTCTTTCGCTTCGTGTACTGTAATACACGACGTTGTTGAGCAGACAAATTTATTAACATTTACAAAAATATAATCATGAGCATTATCAAGGATAAGCGAAGTAGAAAAATTGAATATTATATAATGCTACAAAAATATAACACTTTATTATGCACATGAAAAGATCAATGGTTATACAGCTGTAATTCCTATCAACTTGTCTGCTCAACAAGGTCTGGCATTAAGTTTATTTTCAGAATGATTTAGAGACGCTACGCCAACAGTGGTAATACTTTGATACATCTTTGACTTCGGGTTTTGCTAATGTATAATTAAATGTTGCTACCTTCTATAAGCTTTTATATCTAATTGAAGAAAATATATGATAGATGCCTGCGACATTACTGCTGTGTATATACAAATTTTCTATCCATCATTTCCTACTGCAGTTCCGTATTCTAAGGATATGCTGACAGCAAAGGGCAGACACTCATTAGTAAATCGCATAGTTTCCCTTCAGGTATGTAAAAAATTAGAAATATACATAGTGACCTATATGCTGTTAATGTGGTGAGAAGAAAATCTATGGAAAAAATGAGAGAAAATAATGTTGATGGAATAAAAGAAGAAAATGTTTTAGATTGGACTGAGCTATTGCCATGTATCTTTTGCCTAAATCCCAGAAGTGTGATAATGCTGAATTTCTCATTTCAAATGTGAAAAAACCTCTGACGAAATACATCTCATAAGACGAGTTTTGGAGAAATTATTCTTAAAAGACTCAGAGAATCACGCGTTTTCCTTTAGACTTGTAGAATATTATACTATTATATTTATTATTCTTTTAAATCAAAGGAAACAAATATAGCGTAAAAATTATGTCATATTAACTCAATGTATTACTTATGATCTTTTGACGTGGACTTTCTATTTTCGCACATCAAATCCTTCGTCAAAAGTCCTTTGATTAGCCCTGAGGATAGTGTTAATAGAAACAGAAACATAGTAATTTTAATTCTATCCCTAAAACAAAAAGCGGAAGAGTCCTTGAGTATTTGAATAGTCGATAACCTTTGAGCACGACAAACTAATGAATTGTATGATTTTCATGTTTTAATATTATCTTTCCATCTAGACCTCAGGAGTCGTAATTGATGATCTAAACCGGAGGACAACAAGCGCTCTGTGGCTATTACTAAGAAATTTTTGAGAATTAATTTAAAAAAATCTAAATGGAATTTCGAAAGAAAAAAACAGCTTTGTAGTCTTCTCGGAACCCTCATGTCAAATTTCGAAACTGTTGACTTATCCGTCTTACGCGGCGTATGTGACGGACATACAGACGTACAAGCAAACTCTTGCTTTTATATAAATCTATCAAGTAAAATGACAAATAAATTGAAAAACAGTTACAGCATGAAAAGAGTCTTGTCTTTTAGAAGTATGCGAATACCTTTTATGTTGTTCCGAAGCAAAACTGTTAAAACTCCTTGAGCTGTGGCAGCTGTCCCCCTAGACGCAGCCCTCTTCTTGAGGACGTGCCGTCCGGAGTGTTCTGCCCATTTCCTTGCCGTTCCTTGACACACGGAGTAGAGGCCTTAATCAAGAGAGAAACATCAGGGCAGGAAATATGCGGAGTTTCTCATATTTTCGAAAAATACTACGCTCAGTTTATCATATTGGTTTCGATCAGCTGTAGTTGGTCACATGATTGTGTCGTGTCTCCTTCCATTTTTCTCTATTCCACCAATACGAGGCGAGCATCAAGTGCCATCTGGAGCGAAAGGGGGTATGATAACTTCTGCGTAGTAAATGTACATGTTACGAGAAATTAAGTGATCTATAGTTGTGGACACTGCTGGCGGTTCTTCCTCGATTAAGGTCTCTAACTCTCAGGAGCAAAGCAGGAGGGAGCGGAAACACTTTCCCTTTCCAGGCTTACCTTCGTGATGCCATGGTTCCGTATTAAAATGAGCACGGAGCGATCGGATCACTGATCCGTTATCTCCATCCCTCATTCCATCACTCATTCCACCTTATAATTACTGAGTTTATTATCCTATAATAATAATAATAATAATAAATTTATTGTAAAAAAAAGTACAGACTGCGTATGACCACGTGGAGGACAATAAACTAATTTACTCTCCGGAAGCAAGCAAGGGACCATCCCATCAATTCCGATCAAGGGCCCTAAGGCAGAGGCGGATTCAAAAATTTCAGCAAAAATTCCTAGATAAGATGAAAAGTTAGCTACGAGTTATACTACTAATAGAATGTCAATATGTTTGTAATTTAACGCAAAAAATTTACATGTAAAAAATTATTATCGAACTATCGATTATTCTGAGTATAGTGTTTAAAAACCATAAGAATTGAAATAACACTAAATTCACGATGTATTGTTACAATAAACACTCCCCTAGACAAAGCCTAGAGAACCTGTAATTTTCTTTAATTTTCAATTTACAGTTATTTTAAGAGTTATGATTTATAAATAATAATTTTCCAATAATAATAGTAACACGTATTTGTTAACAAACATTTTTGTATCTGTTGAATGGTTTGTTGCTATTATGTTGATAATATATCATGTAGTTTGGTTTAAAAAAATTATTTTCTTAGGAGTGTGCTGAAATGTTAAATCCACTTTTACTGAAGGGCCTTTGATCAGAATTGATGGAATGGTCGGTTGCTTGTTTCCGGAGAGTAAATTAGTTTATTGTCCTCCACGTGGTCTTACGAAGTTTGTTATTGCCTTTTGGTTATAAATTTACTTGTTATTTATCTGAATGTTATTAATAACCTTCAAATGTTCATTAACAATAACACCAGAAATTTCAAAAGCATTGTTGAAATACCAGAAACAATAATACCAGAAATAGAAAAAAGATGTTGGACAATAGACTACTTAATTCTCTGAAAGCAAGTATAGATCCATCCCATCAATTGTGGAAGAAGTTCCAAACAGAGAACTGGAGAAAAACTTAGGCCAAGATGGAGCTGCAGGGTATGCACACAAGTATCAAAATAGTATAGAAAAAAATTATTGCAAAATTATCAATTTCACGGTTTCGGATAAAATTCTTCTCAACTCTTCTGTCTGTATAAATAGATGATTAGATATTATAAAAATTGGAAAATTATCATAATTCTCTGACTCCGTTCCACAAAAGAGAGAAAATTAAAAAATGTATTTGATTTTATCATACCTATTAACTCATATTTGCGTTTTGTTTTGTTTTGTTTTGTTTTTTGCAGTAGTCGATAACAATAGTTTCTTATTTGAGTACAGAGATAGTGAGTCACCTGTGTGACAGTCGTGCAATTTACCTCTCATAATATGGCACTTAACTTCCCCTTTCGCGTACAGTTCTGGAGAAGAAAAAATATTTAAAAAAATAACGTTATAGACTGTTCATCTCCCTATTTTCTATTCTAATTCAAAATAATGTCAATGAGAAGTTTCTAATCTGGCTGCTGCGTTAACAAAATTTGGAAACACATGGAAACAAAATTTGGTAACGTGAACCATATACCTTAGAAGCTGATTCCCTTGGACATAAATTGAAAAGATACTATTTTATACAAATAGTTTTAAAAATACAAAGTTCATTTTAAGAACTGTATCGACCTATATGTTTGTGTTATATTTATCCCATTATTTGAGCGTTAATAGCTTAACAATTAAATTTGCTGCTCTTGGTTATATAAAAATTCTAATTTTAACTCGCCAGTTTGTGATATATTTTGAGTTCTTTTTACGACAAAGAGCGGAGACCTCCATTCTCTCAATCTACATAGGGGTAAAAACATACTATTAGATGTTAATAGTTGTGCTTAATTAAAATGAACGGATTCATCAAACTGTGTCAAATGAAACCATGAACGTCATCGCTGGAATTATTCCTATCGATTTGCAAGTACAAAAGTTGAAATTTTAAAGAAAGATGGAAAGATAAATGTCAATGGCAAAGAAATAGGAGGAGAAATGAGGAAAGCAAGAAAGGAATTAAACACACAGCTGCTTGAGGGATGGCAAACAAGTTGGAAGAATAGCACAAGAGGGAGGAGTATATAATACGAATAGGAAGAGCTGAAGATGATGGTTGCTTATGTGGTACAGGAACGGAAACATCAGAACATGTATTGTGGAACTGTGGAAGATACACACAAGAAAGAGGATGGTTTATAAAATAATACGGTACAATAGATAAGTTGGATATAAGGAATATAAGGAAAGTTCTGGAAAGTGCAAAAAGACGTATTTCAGGAGTATGTAGATAGAATAGAAATGATACAAATAAATGACTACGTAGTGCAAAGGGCTTCGTAATGTAACTTTGAAGACGAGGCGGTCTGATGATCAAGACCAAAAGAAATGGAAATAAATAAATAAATATATGTTAATAGTTTGCATTTTAGAAATATGAAGATTCAAAAGGTTTTCTTTAATTAAAGCGAATTGCGAGACAATTTTTGCATTTTTCTCTTATATCATCAACCGATCAAAATATTATTACTTTAAGAAATAAATGTGTACATCTGGATGTGTTGTATATTTTACATAAGTATGTATCTTGGCGAAGAAAATGAAGAGAATTTAGAAATCAACAGCATCTATTCATTGAACTAGTAATAGTTAGAAATAAAGATCTGAATTTTTAAATTTCAAAATTGTGGGAGTATCTTTAATTGGGAAAATCTGGTATCTGCAAAGGAGTTGTAAGTTAACTGAATTAGAAATTATGAAGATACAACTTAATAAGCCGCATCTCAAGATACAGAACCTTCCCTGCCATATTTTCTTCTTGAATAAATTTAATGGAAAATCTGTATGCGTATTTTACAACCTGAGCATCTTTTTTACAAGTATAGCAAATTCACTTCTACTCCTATTCCAAATTTTCAAAATCCCTTTGTTTTGGAGTTCAGTTAATCCCATCCTACACAAGAGATTACAAAATTACCGTTCACAACACAATTACAATACAGAAATAATTTGCAAAATTTTTACGATGTGTCCCTAAATAGTAAAAATATATTTGTAAACACTACGCCATGTTTTGAAGAATTGATGGACAGGTCTATGGCACTCATGTGATATGCGCTCTTGTAGATAGGTCCACTCGTTGTTTTCTCAGAATAAAGTGAATATTTCTGGTACCTTAGCGCAGAACAATCAATTGATATTCAATAGGGGGATAGTGGAGAATTTTCTAGTGGTATTCTAGCGCAAATTCACTCAGGGGTTTCCGTCTTGCAATCCACGAACTAGTGTACTTACAAGTATTACAATGAGGGCAGGGGTGTATCATCTTGCTTAAACCAATTTTGGTGTGAATCTCGTAGATCCAAATCATAAACTAGTATTAATAACTCTATTATTAACTACTTCTACTAACCCCTCCGCGTGGGTCAAGTTGTTGGTAAACCCAGTTAAGCGGCTCACCTATACTAATACCATTCTACCCTCCCACCTCCTATCGCTCCATGTAGATAAGCTTCAATAGCACGCTACATTTCCCATCTACAAAAACCAAAAATGAAAAAGGAACCATTAACAAATTTTTGGATGTTTCTATGCAATATACGTTGTTAGGAGTTTCATCAAAGAAGTTATGTTGAATGATCAAATATTTTCCCAAAACACGGCGCCATCAGCTTCTTGTTCCGTGGTGCTGCTTTTGTGGATTATGAGCTGAACCAATCAGGATTTTTTACTGACCAATAATTTATATTCTGTTGGTTTACTTCAACATCTATATAATTAATAATAATAATAAATAAACCAGTACAAACTGCATATGACCTCGTGGAGAACAATAAATTAATTCACTCTCCGGAAGCAAGCGAGGGACCATCCCATTAATTCCGATCAAGGGCTCTAAGGCAGAGGCGGATTCAAAAATAAAATTCAGCAAAAATTCCTAGATAAGATAAAAAGTTAGCTGCGAGTTATAAAACTAATAGAATGTCAATATATTTGTAACTTAACGTAAAAAATTTACATGTACAAATTATTATCGAACAATAGATTATTCTGAGTATAGTGTTTAAAAATCATCAGAATTGATATAACACTAAATTCACGATTTATTGTTTCAATAAACACGCCCCTAGA
>NNCF01126590.1:450123-475974 GCA_002313205.1 Laupala kohalensis | reverse complement strand
TAGTTAGAATAAGGTTTTTAGGGAAAGAAAATTGGAAAAATTGCCCGGAAAATTGGAAAACTCCGGAAAAACTTTTAATGCTTTTTTCTATGGGATATTTGTATGAACTCAAGACCATAACTCACGATTCGAACGATAGATATGCGTAATTATTTTTGTTTTGTTCTTTACGGTCCTTATAATGTTTTCAGGAAAAACAATTCGAGACCTCGAAAGGAAAGTCGAAAAATTCGGACAAACTACCAAAATCATAATTTTTGTATGCACTCTTCATCATAACTGACAAAAGTAACGACATATTTGGTTGATTCTCTTTTTCCTTCAGTTTTTCAGTTGAATTGTTATTCTGATGTAAGTTCATCGCAAGCGTTTCATGAAATAAATCCGTCGTTTTATCTCAAACAAATTCATTGATTTTCCTACTAAATACGGTGAGTTTTGAAGTGAAAAACGATTCTACAGTAACAACATAGTGAATCAATTGTCATAAATCTTGTTTCATCAATCATCATTGTCCATAATTCATTTGGTTGATAAGCAATTCTGATGTAATTCAATTTTGGAACAAAATCGCATGGTTCCAAGTCGATCACATTCTAGGAATACAATTCATCTCGCATGTAAAATTCCCATTGGCGTACTTCTGAATGTACTCCTCCTTAAACTGAAAATCCTTGGCCACAATCGCCAATACATACAATGCAGAAATACGTTTATTTTTATTTTTACTTTGTTTACACATTTAAAATTGCTTTTCACAAATTCTCAAAACGATCACAAACAAATTTATCGAAATTTGGCCAGGACCACGTCTGTCGGGTCAGCTAGTTGTACGTACATGAAGATTTGCTTCTCCAGAGAACATATCTGCAACTTCCAGTGATAAACAAGTAACTGCACTTTTTATAAAAAATGATATTTTCTGTCAAAAATGTTCATTTTTTTGCTAAGTTTCATTTGTATTAAACTAAACAATTCAAAAATGTACACTCTCCTTACATCGCATCGAATTTACGTTCAAATTCCGAAAAAGTGAAAGTAATAACTAGTTAAGCATATGTTTAACAGCTGGTAATCCATTACGAATTTTCTAAAAAAGCTAGTTATGAATACAAAATTAAGAATTTAGATAATCAGAGTGAGATAATCAAAACTCGATTATCGAAACGTAACCAGGTAACTATTTTTCTTCATTTTTCATAGTAAAAAACATCATTAATTCTTTTAGTTTGTTATGTAAAAACATAGTTTTTCACCTTAGCTATGAAGCATTTTAATAGTACATCATATCAAAGATAAGTGCAGATTATAACAGGAAAACGTTTTAAAAACTTTAAGCCGGAGTGACTCGAAAAAACAAAAAATTAAACTTATTTATTATTACTGGAAGCCACATACATATGTTGATAGAAACAATGTGCCATTTTCCATCTGTCGAAAATCATTTATATATTTCTACCCGTGGATCCAGAAAAACATCTAACGTGTGTAACACTAGTAACATGTACGGTTGAAACGTTTTTTTTTTAAATATCTGTATCAAATCGAGAAACACCCATCTCCAAGCTTATTCGGGTAATTGATTTCGTCGGACTCGCTGCTACACTTAGCCAAAGATCTTCTCACTATCTCTTCGGATGTTCTTGGACGTTGAGACTGAAGAGCATCTTCCACACTAGCTGTAGCCTTGAATTTTGCAAGCAGTCTGCCAACCGAAGTGTGCACCAATAACCCTCGTTAAGGGTGCCTCTGGTTAAATTCTGCTGCAACGTTGCTTAAGGAGAATCCTTCTCTTTAGCAAGGAAAGAAAAGCTCTATCTGTTCTGCAGAAGTCAACATTTTTCACTCGTACAACAACAAAAACACGACTTAATTGAGGGTTTTTTTCGGACAAAGTATAGTGACAACAGTATATATATATAAAAGTTATTACCGTATATTTCCGTAGATGAGGCGATAGTTGAATCATAAAAAAGGGCCTTCAAAATCCGGGGTCGTCTTATAGAACAGACACAAAAAATTAGAAAGAAATTTATGCAAAATTCAACGTCGCTCACAAATTAAAACTGCAAAATCCTCACATTGACTGTTGAGAAGCTCATTGTTCATTGATTTTCGTCGGTTCCATTATTAGACCCACACTTTACAACGTATACACATATACACAATTCGTAGTACAAACTGAAGTAGTACTTGAACGAAGTTTTTCTTTTATGCGTGCAACCACCAACTACGACTGTGTAACAATTACTGAAACTGTGGAACAATGTTATATGTTTATTGAGCTACTGATAGTCAGGATTTTCGCGAGATGTAAGAAATAAAATTTGTTCATTTGAAAACTTAGGAATGGGACATAATTCCGTACACGCTATACAGAATTATTGTCCAGATATAATGATCGCTGATCTAAACTAAATTTATAGGCCGCTGGTAGTTTGGGGCGGGGAGGGGGTCGTCTAATACGACAGATATATGAAAAACTATAAAACTATGAAATTGATACCTTGTCTTATCTGCGGAAATATACCGTTATTTATAATGCACAAAATTCATAAATCTTATAAGATAGACTTAGCAAACATAAGTGACTTCTTCTTCAGTACTTTGCTGTGACAATGTCCGAATTTTGTGAATTAAGCTCGCTTCTTACGATATATTTGATGCTCCAAAATTGCATGCATAGTTCCATGAAGTCTGGAAGAAAATGACGTCATTGCTGTTTACGCTGCATTCTGGAGTGAAAGATTTGGGAAATAGCACATGTTCTATTTTTCGTGCAGTTTTGAATGCAAAGTTGGACTGCCAACCAATGAAAACCTTGAGTCTCATCCCGTGAGTGTGACAACTAATGGTCCACCGTTCGAAATGGGGATAAATTATCCACTGATAAATTATCGCTCAAACTACTGAAACGTTTACTGATCAATTATCAAGTAAACGAAATAAAATTCATTTGAAACATATAATCGTGGATGGAAGCTAGCACACCACGAACGATGAAAACAGTATTTTTGCTTTCCTAATTAATAAGCACTCTTTATTCAAGTTTATTTATTTATTTATTATCATTATCTATATTAAAAGCAACTTAATTTAACAAACATTCAGAAATGTAAAAAAGTGTTATCAATTAATGTATTTAATTTTTAATATATTGCAAAACCGAACCTTGTGTTAATTGTTATCTATTATTTGCCGCAACAAATTATACATTATTTTAAGTGATGCATCTGAGTAACCTTGGAGCAAGAATCATTAAAACAAATTATTGGCGAAAACAAGTAATCCATAAAAGAAATCACTTTAAATAAAAATATCACGAATAGATTTTATTTGGCACTTTACGTTATATTACAGCAAGACACTTCGAACACTCCACTGTTTGCCATTATGTATAACACCAAACAATGTTGTCATTACGTTCATTTATTCGCAGAATTCTTTCAGTTAGCTTATCAGCGGTAATTTCTAAATGTCTTCGATTTACAATCTCTGCGATAACCACGACCATTTTCCCGAACTGTCGTGCCTTGGAACAGGAAAACTGTCGCGGAAAAATGTTTAGTGTGAAGCCAACACAGCAGGACAAACATTACAGCTGTCTGAATCACACACATCGAAGGACATTGGAAGCAAAAATAACATTCTACATTGGAGAGCAAAATGCATCGTGTGAAGCGATGTTTATTTAACCGAATATACCGCTATCAATTTAAAAAAATTGAAAGTATGTAAAGAATTCGCGTAGATCAGAAACAAAATGATCCAGAGCTTCAAAATTCGGTCCGTGTAGATCATCAGCGGTTTTTTTCAAATTCACTTGGATTTTCAATTATTTTTATTATGTTTTGTGTACGTAGGTAAGTGTAAAAGTTCATGAAAATGAGTATGCAAACCGCAATACGCAGATGTATTAATGTGAAAATGGAATCAGTACGAGAAGATAATTCAACTACAAGCAGGGTTGAAGTATTTCCGCTGGCAAACAATTTAAAACGTACATAATATTAGAATAAATGAATGCAATAATCTATGCTGGGATCGATTTTAGCTTTTAAAACAAACCTCACTGGCATATGCAGACTATTAAATATTTGGATGAAGGATCTCGTAGAGGAATATAATAATAATAATAATAATAATGACTTTATTCCGTGACGAGACTCAGGTCATTGGCCTGCTCTTCCGCCTGACCACTGTTTGCATACATACAACATACATATACAATAATATAAAATAATAAAACATTCATACAGCATAAAACATGCATACATGAATAACTATAACTAAAATTGGAGGATAAATTCTACTTTACTCTGGGGTAGCAATCAAGGGATCATCCCGGCTTTTTCCTTAAGCAATCGAGGGAAATTCAGAAAAAACTCAATTACGATGACGACTTAATACCGTACATATATAATACAAAAACTCAAAACTAAATAACACTGAATAACACAAATAGAAAAAAATACTTAAAAAAAGTTGCATAAAAGTACATAAGAAATGTTACCTAAAGATTCTTGAGAAATGTTTCATAGACTGTATTATTAAAAAAAAAAATTTTTCCAAATCTTTTAAATTGATGAATTTTACTTAAAACTACAGTCAAAAACCTGTATTAGTTTTAAAAGTAATTTAATAGAGTTAACCAGCGATTCTGAAAATAATTAGTGTTCGCGATTTTGGTCCTGTGCATCATTGTCAATATATTTACAATCCTTATCAACGTTACTTGAGAGTAGATTCAAGCTTTCTCCATTAATAATTTTTTTGTTGCAAATTAAATAGGAGTTACTAGTGACTTTAATTCACGAAACGTACGTACAAAGTCATTTAAATGAAAACAAAGAGGATAATGAGACTTTTGAATATTTTATTAATATTACCCGATAGAACCACTTTTACTTCTGTGTAAAATATTTACACAGAAAACTTAATAAAAAGACGCATAGTGAAAACCTCGAAATTCTTTGTTTTCCGTTTTATTTTTAGGTTATGAACTTGAAAACAGTGTTCTTCACAGTCTTTATATTATTTTGCTTCTACGATTCGGTCAAGTAGGTTCGTTGGGAGTTCGCCTCACGTCACGCAATGGAACTCCGGCGGGCACATTAGTGAGCTTCTTAGTGATTATTATGCAAGTGAAGATTTACATCTACTGATTAGCAATCAATGTCCATAGTTTTACTGCTCTTTTAATTCATCAATATTCATAATATTTTGCATTTTAGTGGCAATAATCCTTAAGAGTCCTTTCAAATTTCACAAAATTTTATCGATTACTTTTCCCGTTTCCCATGCCAAAGACATTCCAAATAATTCACTTTTATTAGTGTAGATTAGTATTTCTTATCTTATTATTCTTAGCATGATTGAGTATCTCATCTCTATAGCCCCTTTCTGACCCTTAAATATCATCGGTTTTTAATAATATCATGTGTTTTTTAACAATAAATTGTAAGTATGACTATACAATATATCTTGAGACAGACTTGAAATGGCATTACCCTTACCTGCACTCAATCTTGAAAGGGTTGTATACATTATCCTTATACTCCGATTCCCAAGTTTTCATCCTTTTTTAAGAACTGTTTTTTGACAAATTGTAGAATTATCGACATGTTGGCTTTGTAACGTTTGGATTGTTTAGATATAAGCGAATATTGTGTTCGAATTTTACTTTGTTACCAACGACAATACCACGAAACCTATTCACTTAATGTAAGCTTGGAGAAAATTTCTCCCCTCCCCTGCCGATTAAATGGCAGAGTCCGCAGGTTGATGGAAAGGAGACATTGGTGTGTGGGCGAACGTCTTCTTTCGCCCGAGAGATATTTTGGTGATTGGGAAAAGACGACAAACAAGAAAGTGATCAGATGAAGGAGAATCACGCAGAAGAAAAAGGAAGTGGTAAGGGTTTTAGTCCGACAGGTGACACAGATTGCGAACGATTGCCTCACATCAGATGAATACGGTAAAAATAAACCCACACCAAGCGACCTAATAGTGACAGTAATGACAGCTTTAACCCACGCGTTAGGGTGTGTATGGGATGGGACAGAGGGAGGTGGGAATGGTGGCGCTTCGCTGTAGGTGGTTTGTCGTGGGTGTGCCACCGGTCCCGCCATGATGCGCCGCCGGTTGCCATGGCGACGCTCGAGCATCCCGGCCGCTGCCGCTGGGAGCTGAGCGCGCTGCCGACGCCGGAGCTGTTGGCACAGTGGATGGGATGCGAGGAACTAACCCGGGCGGCAGCGGCGGCGACGACGACGAAGAAAATGCCCACTTCGCGGGTTTTTAATGTACCACTTTCCAATTTTCTCCCACCCCTAAATAATCAAAGTGCAAGTAAAAAAAATTAAACAAATCTAAATGCAATTCAAATATTTCCGGTATATATATATATATATATATNATATATATATATATGACATATCAGGTTAATAAATGCTCATGCAAAACTAATTTATATTTTATTTAAATATGAAGTTACGATATATCTGGCGAACTGTATCTGGCTCTAGAATCTTTGATAGGGGTTTGTGTTACGATTCAGCACACTCATTGCTAAAATTATATGTATCTTCTTTGTTCCCTAATAGGTCAAGACCTTGTGCCCACTGCCCAAAAATCTGGCTACGCCTTGGCACTTCAAATTAGTCGAAGCTCACTGTTTAACAACTTTCGTATTTTTATTTCCGTACAACTATCCTGATGGCTCAGTTGTTTTGAGGTGAAAGTCTCTCCTGAAGTAAAATGTTCTGGGTTTCAAGGTATGGATGTTTTAATCATGTACCTGAATAAGGCTATTGGAATCCACCACGGATTGTATCTAAGCATCCCTCATCCTCATTATTTTGTGGGGTAATAATGTCTTGGGTTTCCTGGACATACCTCGAAATGTTTCAAAGCGGTCATCTAACTGCGGACCAAAGAATATGTGTGTAGTAATGTTGATAAATCTGGACATGAAAGGTCCAAAGTGTATTAAATATATTTTAGTTTTAATAAATCTCATTCGTCAATACAATAACAACCAATTTATTGATGACATTCAGTCGTAACCTACATTATATCTTTTCTCTTTTTATTTTCCATCGTCGGTAATTGAAGTACCTTTACCTATTTTTATTTTAAATATTTTAATCGTTAACACTTTATAGCTTTTCCTTTGATTCATTGTTTTGTGTTTCGTCGAAATGAAACACGTGGCTATTCCACTAGTACTCATAAAACGTTAAAGAAAAAAACGCGACAAAAAATAGTTTGTTATAGTTTAGTTTAATAGTACATTCATTCTATCTAGTGATGTGCCACATGCATGAGATCTCTTTAGAAATGAAGTAATGGGAAGGCCTCGCCCGCGGCCACTGTGTGCCACCCACTGACGCGCTGCCACCCCTGCCTTTGCCTCCGCCGCCGATGCCACACCCCTGCGGGACGCCCACACGCTGCCGCCCCCGCACGAGGCACGCCTCTCTTGGGAGCGCGCAGGAACCTGTGGGATGGACGTGGAGGAGGTAGAGCTCATTGCGAGGGGTAGTTGGTAGCACTGGATACGAGGTTGCACCGCGCGGCTATATCAAATCCTTTTGTGGGGGATGAAATACTCCCTTGGTCAGTTGTGGTGAGGTCCTCCGATTTTCTGGTCAACTAATCTCTCGTTTGTTATTGTATTACGCATACATTGTTTGCCTCGTGACTTATCGAGAACGTAATCAACATTAATTATAATTAGTTTAATTTAGAATAGCTGTTATTCCGCTTGTTTATATTTTAATAAATTTTATAAAATTTCCGTTATGTTTGGGACCCTTTGTTTCCTAAACTACTGTTCGTTTCAAGTTTTTTTAAATGAAAATGTTGATTTGCCACTAACAATAATTATTTTTCTTGTCACAATTTGCGAAAAAGAGTGAATATCTACTGGAATATGTGCATTTCTTGGAATTACAGAAAAAAATTAATATTTGGGGCGCAAATTACTATAATGGCTAAAGGGCATACAAGTTTTTTAAACTCTGTTGATTTCAATGGATTTCTCTTATCGAATTCATAAACTTGCCGTTCCCTTGGACTTAAGATTCGTCCATCACCATTGGTCGGACCCTGAAATGCCTGGCTAACATACGACACACTGAAGTTTTGCTTCATGACCTCCTCAGTGGTACAATGAAGTGAGCGTGGAGTGATAATGCTTGGTAAAGCACATCAATTGTCAGCCCATTGGTGTATGCTTACGAGAGTGGGTCAAAGCATCACATAGTGTAAATAAATCCTAATGAAAGAAATAAGGTGGTAACTGAATTCAATTATTTGTGGAGGTAAGCGCATAATAGTCAATAAATCCAAAACATTTATCCAAAAACGTAGTCGAGGGCTTGGGGAAGGCGAGAAGAAGTATACAGAGCGCAAAGCAATCAATGGGTAATTTGCGAATGACAAAGAAACAGTGGAGAGGGCAAAAAGCGAGAGATTAGGTCATGCGGAAGGAACTGATAGGAATCATTATTTAACTATTTCACTGTAAACTGATAGGTACTACTGTAAACTACAAACTGATAGGAATTATTATTTGACTATTTCACTGACTATTTCAAACATATAGTATAAATTTTATTCGAAATCGTGTTTCACAATTATTTCCTTTGTCTTTATTCCCATCTTGCTTACAAATTTGTGTATTCCATGTATGAGGGCTTTATTCTAGTAGTACTGAACAGAAAGTATATGATGCTGGTTAATTCATCACAATACACAAGTCTGCCGAATAATACGACAGTGAATCATCGTAACTCGTCCCAAGTACGTTCAACATTTACAACGGTACAAGACCGTAATCAACGAGGAAGAAGCACACCCACGGTGAGTCAATAAGTGGTGCCTGATATAGAACGGAAATGTAATTGCGAACTTCGAAATTGAGTCGCATGCATATTACGTAGCCACGAGACGCCATTCATGTCCAGCACACAACATTCGTCCTCGGGGAGGCAGGCGAGTCGCGAATAGCTTCAGCAACAGCGAGCGGCACGAGCAGCTACTACCCTCGCCCTGGCGTGGGCAGGGCAAGGTAGGGCAGGGCAGCGGTAGAGTCCTTCATTCAAAAGAGAACCGTCAGTCGCGTCCTCAACTTGTAGTATTGGGATATGTGGAGTGCTTTTGACGCTGATCTACATGGGGCGATAGGATGTAGGATGTGGGTGGTAGAGCTATTGTTAGTAGGTGGCCGGTTAGCTGGATTTACCAACAACTTGGTCCGTGGTTAATAACAGAGTTATTGATACTAGGAGCAGTAGGAGGTGGATATAAGAAGGAGGGTTCGCTTTTCAATAGTCACAGCTATATGAACTGGGACATTAATGTGAAAAGCTACAAATTTTTCCGACCCCCACCGGGAATTGAACCCAGGATGATTTGGTGGTGAGTAAGAATGCTAACACCTTAGCCACCGGAGGAGGTGTTCACAACTCTAGAGCACGTTATTTCTCACAACGGCCATATTTACTTCGCACAAATTCTCATAAACCCTTTGACGTCAGGTTCTCGCCTATAATTGGTGGAGCTGGGAGAGAGAGAGGGAGACACGACATAATCCTGTGACCAACTACAGCTGATGAACTTCGCTATGAGAAATTGCGCGTAGTATTTTGGGGAAATATGAGAAATTCTGCATTATATTTCTGTGCTGACGGTTCTCTCTCGATTAAGGTCTCTAGGCAGTGGCTCAGACGCCGCGCCGCAGCTCCGTGTGGGCGTTCGCCTCTACTCCAACCCCTCCCCCTCTCCACGACCTGTCGGCGACGACTCTTCACCTGCGTGATGGAACCTCCTTCCCATCCCACCCTCTCGCCTCACGCCACGCCACTTGGACGCTTCATTCCATCCCGCGTGGGCCGCTGCTTCTCCACATCCCTCTTCGTCCTACGCCACAATCCTCGCTTTGTTTCTCATCCCTTCGCCCTTCCAACTTCTCTCACCTCTCGGACATTCATTAACCTGCCTTTCCGTCCTTATGTTCCGCTAGATGGAATTTCGGCGACAATAGCTCAGCACTACTAGCGCGTAACACATTAGTCATATTGCCACTTCAACACAATCGCCCTTGCTTCAGAGTATGTTGAATTAACTTCTACGCATATAACATCACAGGAACTGGCGAGTGCTGTCGACTGTAGTGGTCCCTGTTTCGCGGATCAAATCCACATGGAACGTGGAGGTATCCAATATTCCGATTGTGGAATCAGTGGATCTGGGAATCGGGGAACATACTTACAGTTAACCAGGGTTTGTGAAAAAACATGCCGGGAAAAATATATTATAGTGAGGTGCCATTCATTTCCAGTATTTCATCCGAGGAAGAGATTAGATTCAGGGAAAAGCGGAGAAAAACTCGGGGCTGGGATGGCGCTACAGAGTTATGTATGGGTAGGGTTAAGAAATAAATTTTTTAAAAAAATAATTGAAATCAATTCTTGGAAAGATATGCGTAACGAGTCTAATGAAGATAAAAGCCAAAACCCAGCGCCGTCCGCCCTTGACCTTGGGTACCGGCGCCACACGCGCCGGGTCGCGCCCTCCACGCAACACTGCCTTTCCCTTCCACTGCCCACGTCACAGCGCTTCGCACCCACACCTCTTGCCATGCGTACACGATGCGTCACAACCCCCTTATAACTTATTTCATTACATGAAATAAAAATCATATTTGATGAATAACATTAAACGAGTTCTAAAATTTTGAAATAGATTTCCTCATTGATATAAAACCGTCCTTGTTCTCTAGACTATTTATTATCTCACAAAGTTTCAGTAGATATTCCTGTCAACGTCAGGAATGCATGTCACAAAACATTTAATACAATGATTAATAATATGTTGATACTTCTTGGTAACGAGTTTAAAGCAATTTAAACACAATATATAAATAAAACAATGACATGAAAAAAAAATAACTTGAAAAAAACAAACCATCGAAACAGAAAATCATTCTAAACAAATATTAATTTTAGATAAGTTACCCTTGCCTGTTTGCAAACTTGATGTGTTTTCGTAAATTTTATGTACAACATTTCTGAAATTATACGTCATAAATATGATTGTAGCCGAGAATAATGTCAACAGTTAGTTTTCCTCATTCTTTTGAATTTTTCAGTGGTATTATCCAATTAGTTCAATTGAAACGTGCACTTTCTTGGTAATAAATAGATGTATACGAAAAAGTTTTTAAGTACCCATTTCTAGTACATTTAATACGAATTTTAGTGCATATTTATAATAATTTAATTTGTATATTTTTAGTGCATTTGATTGATTTTTACTGCGTTACGCAGTTAGCATCATCAACGTAACGCATACGCTAGGAAGCGTGTACGTTATGCAAAAACTGTATAATATTCGTAGGGCATGGCACGTGAGTTACGTGAAGTTCGATTGTGCATTATCGTATACTATTCATAACGGTTCTGATATTTACATTGTTTAATGCTAAATATGAAACCGAGTGAAACTTGCCTGCAACTAGAAGATGAGGGGAAAATAGTATTTGGTAAATAAAAGTAAACGTTGCTAAAAAACCGTTCATATATTCGTTTGGCTGGAATAGTTTTAAAAATATCTCCTTGTTTTTTGTTAATCTTTATTTTTATTGAAATTTAAATCTACCTCTTCTTAAATAAAGTAAATTATTTGTTCTCTCAGGTCCATACAATATACAGTCCCTTATGATTTATTCATCCTCCTGCTCTTGTCTTAAAAGACAAAATTTTAATGTATCTTGTGAGCAGGGCTCGGATTTTGCATGTTTTGCAGATTTTTTTCCTGACTTTCTGTGTCTCTCATGAAAACCATCTCGAGCATTTTTAACCTCGTGGGGCCAATTAGATTGATTTCAGTAGTGCATATAAATGCATATTTTTGAAGATTTTGGTTTGAGCTCTGTAATTTTTAGGTTACATTACTGTAATCAATCAGAATTTACATGTTTATATTTAAATGTCTGCCATACTGAATGAACGAGCTCAACTGTCTTACTGAACTAACCCAATTAACACTGGACCTGAGTAATAAGGAGATACACACGTAACTTATTTTTAAGAGCACATTTCTAATGTTCAACATTTAATTGCATTATTTTATTGCATAAACGTAGGTATTAATATAAGTGAATTTTTAGAGCATATTTTCCTGTTTTTTTGTGCATATCTATCGCAGTCCAGCTTTTAAGTTACCCATAAGTGTCATTACCGCGTGATGTTGCATTTTTGTCGGTGAGATCCATTCCTTGTTTATTTCTTCATTGACTACGCCGACAGCCGCGGATTAATTGTAGCGTCTTATCTCCCTTCGCACTGCTGCGCGGAAGAGCGCGGATTCGATCCCCGTTCGACTGAACTGGGTGAAGTTTTGAGGTGGGGATTCTCAACACCAACACCAATGTCGATTCAGTGCCATACATTCCTCTGCAACCCACTATCTCTCCCTCCCAATTCCTTTCCCCAAACTATGTGGTATGGTAGAAGTATGGCATATTTCCTGAACCTCATTAGATAAGACATGAACTAAATAATAAATAAATAAATCATATCTGGTATTTTATAGATAGTTACAAGTAAACCCTGGGTCAGGTACTGTAATCCACCTTACTTGGCCGCGGATGAGTAACTAAGAAAATTGATTCTGTGGAATGCAATGAGTTAAGTCAAGCAAAGAGTATCAGTTTTTAAGATACTAATTCTATTACATACGTCCAATACGTAAGCAACATAAATAAATCAATTATGACTTTCCACATAGTGGACCAGAAAAACATTATTGATTGTAAAAAAAGATCGTTCAAAAATGTCATTATTTATTTTATAAGATTGAATTTTTACGAAATTTGTGGGAAGATATTTTACACGCCAAAATTGGTTGGAGATGTATATCAATAGTGTTTAACAAACATTTATATTGTTATTTCTCTACAAAAAAATTTAGTTGGTAATTTTCAAATTAATTCCTAATTATATTTTATAATTAAATGTTTTTCATTTTAGTACGTTCACTAGAGGTATTTACGAAACCGCCGAACACATTCTCCTGGGAAACGCCTACCATAAATGGGACTCGCTTCCACGTGGAATTCCTTTGTTATGGCCATGCATATGCTTTTTCCCACCATGTTCGCTAGAGAACGTAACTGTACGTTAGATCTTCGTATACATAGTGGTAGACTTATTGGATCAGATAATCCCACTAATTGAGCTCCTTTCTGTCTAAACAGTTGCTACGCGTATAATGCAACTCGGATCCAATAATAGAGGCGGATTGAGGCATATTTAGAGCCCGTGCAGTGAAACTCGTACCTCTGGGATCTTCGTATGACGGGTTGTTCCAGGGTGATTGATAGGGGCAGTAAGTCGTGGACGGAGAAGACGGTGGGAGAGGGTACTGTAGAGCGCCAGTGACTTTCCGGAGAAGACTCACTTTTATGCTGGGATGGTGCGGAGAAAACTGCTTTCGAGAAATCCTTAAATATTTGTTTCCTTGTCGGATGGATGAAATCAGAAAGGAGAGCGAATTCCAAGTTTTATAGGTATCTAAGAGTATACTATACAGAATATCTTGCTGATATAAAGCGACTTACTGTATGTATTTTCGTGGAAATTCTAAACTTATCTTTCGAAAAATCGAGAAAGAAACTCTTGATAATTTTTCTGAATTTTAACGAAAAAGTACTATTCTTCGAGACAAAAGGTTAATTGAGTATTTAACAAAAATAAACGTTTTTTTAATACCTGGAACCCTATGATCATTTCGTAAGATTATTGTGTTGCATTCAAAGTATCATGATACAACGCTTGAGATTCTGGTAAATGGCTGAATTTTGTTCTATGATCTTACAAGTATACCTGGAGCTGATGAACTATCAATAATAGCTATGAATAATAAACTAATAGTTTGTATTATTAATAAAAATCATTTTCAAGACGCTTTTTAATTCATGCCCGAGATCAAATTTGTCTGCATCGAAAACTGATAATCTCGTCAGTAGTTTGGACGAGAGAGGGGTGAAAATCAGATACTAATCGGACACGAAGATGCTAGTATTATCGTCCACTCGTATGAATCATCCTTGTAGTTTTATGGCAATCTAGGAGTATACTACACAGAATGTCTCAGATTTCCACGTAAGAAAGTTGGAGGAATGATGAAGCACACGAATAGGAACAAAAATTCATTAAGGTACACATGTCCGGAAATGTATCCCGAAGGAGATATAAAGAGACAAAGACAAAATGATGTGCGAAGCGCTTCATTAGGGAAATTGACAAAATTGATACAGAGCCTCAAAGTTCAAAAATAACAATTTCAGACAATAGTTCAAATTCCGGCTCATAAGCAGAGTTGCAGACCACTGACGTCGAGAGAATTCGCGAGAATCCAGGTAGAATACATACGAGGTCTTCATCGCTGTTAATGGGCAGAAATGTGGAAATCTATTGTTATTCTGTATTGTTGATCTTTGAACACCTATATCACTTAATAAAGACTCATTACACGCCTTTTGGTCATGTGTTCTTACTCTGTCTTCGTGTCATCTTATATCTTTCGGGAGACATTTCCGAACATGTGTATGTTAATGATTTTTTGTACCTATTAATATGCTCTATTATCCCTCCAATTTTTTACGTGGACTTCTGGGACGTTCTGTGTGCATGAGAAGATTATTGCTCAGCAGATGAGATAATAATGTGTTCGTCTTAGTATGTATGTATTCGTTCGGCATTTTTTGATGGGGAGACTGCACAAGGCAGTGTTCCATTGCGGTTCGTCTTAGTTACGAATGTTCGTGAGAGCGCGAATCTATTTCAAAAATACATTTGAGAGCTTCATAATATCTCGAAGACTAACGTATCGTTAGTACCAAAAGAAATTCCTCCTTCGGTAATCCTCTGTATATTTCGCATATACATCTACATGAGTTTTTATAATGTTGAGTATGTTAATCTATTTCTTTTAGGACAATTGCGTGAATTTTTGTGCGTGATTTTTTTCCTTTTATTTCAAGAGTAACAAATATTTTCCTCTGACTTAGTAGGTAGCTTAGTCTCTTTCAAATTACACTAAACATCTGAAGAAACACCATTTCACAAGATCATCGATTTGAAGCCCGAACAGCATGTATGGTTTCGTAAGTGTAAGTACGGAACGAATCCATGTCATAAACACATAGTATGTACGCATCATAATGGTTTGGTAAACCCAGCAATCCAACCCACCTTCTAATAATAGCCCCTACCATCCCCCTCCTACTTGCTATCGCCCAACGTAGACAGGAGCGGATTTAGGATTTGATTTTGGGAGGGATCCGTAAAGAAAAATGGGTGTGCGAGTACCCCCACCGGAAATTTAAAAAAAAACTACTTCTTGATACTGGAATTTAAGGCATTCCCATACATAAACAACAACTTAACTAAAGTTTCAGTTTTCGTAAAAAAAAACTTAAAAATAAAGCTTTTGAAATACTTCATACTTTTTGTTAAATGTTTACTTTGGACTTTCTTGCTAACAAATCTATCCACGGTTTCAGATTTACTCAAAATAATTTCAAGGTAATTCATATGAAATCAAAAACGACACTTGTGAAATTATAAAAATTCGGTGGTATTTAATATGAGAACGAAAGTGGTAATATTGGAATACAATGTTGGACATCAAAAATAAAGTACACAATTTTTTGCCAAATACGTGGAGAGAGAAAAGTAGTGAAATATAATAGCCCTATGCTCATGTTCCCATGTTCGAGTGGAAATCTATAAAAGCAAAATAAATTATATTTTTGTCCTGCGAAGTCGTCATTTTACACAGATTTTATTAGTTCGTCTTGTTACTTTCAATGTGCGTGCTGAATGTTTTTCGAATTGAAAAATAACTCTCCTTTGTTATTTGCATTGCTATCACTTTTGGGTAGGGGGCACGTGCCCCCTGCGCCACCCCCCTAGGATCCGCCACTGCATGTAGATAAGCTTCTATAGTACGCTACATCTCCGATTTACAAATACGACCATGAAAAAGAGTTGCGACAGACGAAAATGTTCGTCATATAGCGGAGCCTCTTACAAATCTTATGGGGAAATGCCATTCCACATAATTCGTCGATTTGAAGCCCGATACGTCCCCGTGTCGTTGGAAAGCACAATAACAAATTTCTCGTGTCGTTCCCAACCTGTGCAGTAAACGTCGGCGGCGGCGGCCACCACCTCCGCTGGTGCTGCCGCCGAGCCTCCGTTGCTATCGATCGTGGTATCCCGCCACTGTCCCACCGAACCCCGCCTCGCCCCGTTCGACGCTGCGGCCCCGCCACGCCCACGGGCCGCCGCACCAGCCTCCGCCGCCGCTCTGGCAGCGCGACGACAGTCTCAGCTCTCTGTTGCTGTACTGACCCGCCCTTCCCCGCAACACACCGCACACGGGGCATAACCTCCCAATATGGAATTGCCATGCGATATAGACCGAGTACTTTTTTTCATTGTTTTTAGTATTTGTAAATGGGAAATGTAGCGTGCTATTGAAGCTTATCCGCAAGGAGCGATAGGAGACAGGAGGTGGATTGTGGGGCTATTGTTAGTAGATGGCTTTACCAACAACTTAACCCACATCGATTTAGTAGGAGTAGTTAGTGATATTAGGTGGATAGGAGGAGGGGGGGTTTCGCTTTTTAGTAGCTATATGCGCAGGGACGTTGAAGAGAAAAACTACTACTTTTTTCTGGCCCCTCCGCGAATCGAACCCGGATTATCCGGGTGACGAGCGAGTACACTAATCCCTTAGCCACCGGAGGGACAAATATCCTCCCGTGGTGGAATTCGACCCACAAACCTCACACTCATCGTGCGCGACTATTACCTCTCGACAACCGGACCAGCTCCGAGTACTTTGAATCGTCAGACATAATTCAAAGATGATGTTTTCATTAAGATTGACCTTTGTGTCGTTAGGATGAAGTAGTTATAACACATACTCTAAATAATGGTTAAAAAAAGCTGTCATAATGTCATACAAACTGCGTATGACTACGTGGACGACAATAGACTAATTTACTCTCCGGAAGAAAGCAAGGTGCCATCCCATCAATTCCGATCAAGGGCCCTAAGGCAGAGGCGGTATTTGGGAAAAGTGTGAATTTGGGAGAAACGTAACTTTTTAAATTTTTGCTATTTTCAGTAGTATATATGACGAACTGATTAAAATATCATCTCAGGTGTAAACACTGTGAATTATATAAACACTGTCAATTCAAACCAGTTTGTGTGTTTTTTTAATGAATGCAAAGTGGTAGAAATGTTTTCGGGTTTTTTATAATTCGCGCGAACTGCGTGGTATATTATTTTCACTATATCTGTCGAACTAATTGAAGTATCATCTAGAAATTCGTATATAAACGATTTAAATAAAATTTCTAAAAAATAATTCCTGGAATTTTTAATATTTAACTTTAATGTGAGAAAAGGGATGATGATATTTGGTACTTTATCCTATTTGGCACATAACCGGACCTCTGTATACACTTTTGTATACAATTATTTTAACAAAGGAAGAACCATATCACAACAAAACTTCCTTGCGAAACTGGGCAGGTTCTACTTGTATCACATAAGAACGGACCTTTACTCGCAACGAAAGAAAACGAGATATAGTCTATGGAGCGAAAGAGCTGTGTTCTGATATGTCTGCTGCGGGGGATGGCCTAGCATAGCTCCACCCATTCCGGACGGCATGCCACGGCCACCCACACGTGGCTACTATAATCCGTGAAAAAGCTAAGTGTAAGGCAAGGCAACGGTTAAAGATCAAACCCTCGATCCGTTATAGTTGGTAGACCAATTACTGCCTATTTTACGAAACTGTTGATGTAGGTGGCGGTATTCGAACGCAAACTAACCAAGACTCTTCTGTCCTGAGTGTAATGTGTGTGTGTCCTCAGCGAGGGGAAGAGTCGGCAATCTCGCAATACTGGTATTGGTTCGTGGACTCTCACGTATTCTTTAGGTTCGTGACTCATTACTTTTCTTTCACAGCGAGGACTGTACTCTTTCGACTGTGGTGTATCTGTAAAATGTACTAATCACATAATCTCGATTAATAATAATTGATTAGCTTATCATTGAAGGAGTCAAAAATAAAGGTTGGTAAATTGTTGTGTTCTTCTATAATTCAAATGCGACGGAGGTCATATAACACAAGAAGTGGTTTATCGAAAATCGTAGTTTCTACAGACAATCTTTTACTCTCTTATGGGTGAAATATTGGAAAATATTTAGAATCGTCGAATAATACACCAGATATCATCCCATGGTAGAGAATTGGGAGCGGGAGATAAAACCAGTGATGTCCGAACTGTGTAAGCACAGGGACTATGTACGTGTGTACAAACAAATTATGATGCGATCTATAAACGACTTGATGAACAGAGATTATACTTGATGATCTCATTTCTTACTGAGTGCAACTTTCCCGATACATCTCACTGCCTTGGAGAGAAATCAAGAAATCGACATGTTTTTCGGTTGTATGAAGTGAATTACTGGGCGTATTTTCGTGGAAATTCTAAACTTATCTTTCAACAAATCGGGAAAGAAACACTCGATATTATTTCTTAATTTTAACGAAGTAATATTCTTCGAGAGAAAAGGTTTATTGAGTCGATAATAAACGTTTTTCGGACGAAAATAAATATTTTTGAAAATCTAATCAATTCAAAAGACTATTGTCGTATTCAAAGTATCATGACACAACGCATTAAAAAATTGAATCTGGTAAATGACTCAATCTGGTTTTATGGTCTTACAAGTATCTCTGAAGTTGATGAACTATCAACTAAGATTTAATAAATGCTATGAAAATTAAACTAATAGTTAGTATTATTAATAACAATCATTTTCATGTTAATGTTTAATTCATGCATGAGAACTAATTTGTCTGCATCTATAATTGAAATCTTGTCCATGGTTTAGACGAGATATGGATGAAAGGTACAACTCGGATACGAAGATGCCGGTATTATCATCTACTTGATATGAATCATGCAATTTTGACGATTTGATGCGGGGGCTCGAGTGACATTTATAATTTTGTAATGTTAATTCATTTTTTGACCATATACTGAATACGCATGCAAACACGTGTCAGAATGTGCCTATGAGTACAGTAACAAAAGAACAGAAAATACTTTGTTGATATAGATATTTGTTACGTTTGGCTACGTTACGACTACTTACACGGTGGCATTGTGATCATTTTTACTTTTAATAGTAATCGCACCTGAACATCCAGACTTACTCTCAGGCCAACTCAGCTGCTGTAATATGAGTATCGGGTCTATCCTAGGTTCAAACCAGCCGGAGCGAGATGCTGACTACATATCTCCTAGTGCCGAGGCCTAGTAATTGCGGAGCTCTTCTCTCCGCAAAGTCCTCTGGAGTCTATTGTGAAACAGTATGACTTTCTGAAAGTCATAGAAATGCTAATCACTGAAAATCATAGAAAATCATAAAATCACTTGAGCTAAAAATAACAAGATTATATTTTTTTTATCATTTACATTTTATTTCGAAGAAACCTAAGCGCCTAATTTCTGGAAAAGTAAATGATTGATTAGTACTACAGACGCTTGAGAGTCTCATAGGTGATCTATCCGAACTACTGTTTGAACTTCATTTATTTGAGATTATAATTGAATTAATTTGAGTAACCCCTTTCAACCAAGTGTCGTTACTGAATTTCAAGATTTGTGTCAGAAAAACTGCGTTATAATTTCGTTTTAAAAATTATTATTTAAATCTGTTAAACTCCTCAGATAGATGCATTGTCTATCCATGTCTGAAAATCAAGGTGGTTTATTTAATTAATTGTTCTTGTTGTTTTAACGGATTAACAATTTCTCTGGGTCGAGTGATCATAGACATGTGATGGTGGTCTCGTTATTAAGCTAAAAACATTAACGGATAAAATCTGTCTGTGACGATTAATGTAATATAAACGTGTTTCGATCATCAACTGATTTGATGACGATTTGTGAAGAGACGTTGCAGTCAGCTGCCCTCCCGCAGCGCAAATTAGAAGGTAATACAATGCGTGAAAATTATTACGAGTGGAAGTTATTTTTACACACTTCCACTAGTTCCTCTATTTTACATTCCATCCATATATGAAAATTTTTTAATTCGCCTAATGTGTGAAACTATAGTCCTCACAGCGAAAGAAAAGTAACGAGATGTAACCAATGAAGCGAAAGTGCGGTGTTGTCTTACGTCTGCTGCGCGAGGTGGCATAGCGTTGCTCCGCCCATTCCAGACGGCATGCCACGACACCCGACAAAGTCTACTCTTACCCGTAAAAGATAACTTCAGGCATTGTTCTTTCATCCAAAGGTTAGTGTTCAAGCCCTATGTCCGTCACAGTTTGCATATCAGATACTGCCGGTTCTACGAATCGACTTAAGTAGGCGGTAGCTGCCGAACGTAAAATCACTAAGATTGTGCCGACAGGAGTCAAACGCCGACGTGTCTAAAGCGAGAGAAAAAAAATCTCGGAACGCTGACATTGGCTCCTCGACTTTTACGTGGTTTTTAGTTGCGAGCTCTATACACGTTAAAAGAGGTGTTGCCCTCTGGTAAAACGAGAAGTGGTCGTGCAATGTGCCTGGTTGGATTTGTTTTATAATCAAATACAAAAAATGTAGGTGTGACTTGGTTTTGTGGGGCGACTCGTGGCGGATCACTTTCTACCTCTGGTGACGCTGGTTCAGATCCCGATTGATCTAAGTGGAATTTGCAGTGATGGATGAAGCAAGTTCGCGGCACGTTTTCTCGGGGAACTCCCCTTTCTCCTGCCTCTCATTCCACTACAACTCTTTGACTCATTCACCCCTCTCCTCAATCGTGTATTATCCTTGTCATTCCTATTATAAGGTCGTCTCAGAACAGGCAGTGGTCGAGTACAACGACCAGACACGATGCAGAATACACACCAGACAGAATGTATGGAAATTTTCAAACATGCTCTATTTTTCAGTTCGACTCGTACAAATTGACTAGCGTACTCCTAGCGGCATCCCTACTTACTACTTGCAGCGTCTGTGCTTTTTTTCGAGTTGGTTGCAAGGTTAAAATAGTTTGTGTAGTTGAGTTTTTTCTTTATGTTGCTGTGTTTTCTTGTTAGTAAAAGTTTGCAAATTACACATAGAGAACAAAATATTGCACTAAATAGACCATGCGTTTATCAATGAAGTCAGTTTACATATTCAGTGAAATGGAAGATCAGCTGAGGTTAGATTTTGGTTACGCTCCCCGCTGTGCTGAAAGACAATTCATCCTAGCAACATTCATTTTTCGTCTTACGAGTATATCGTGTAAAACGCTTATTTATAAACGTCTATTTTCTGTACTCGTAGATGACGTCACCCACTTCACAACCATTTCTTGTACAGCAACAGGACGCACATTGTCTGTAAAATGGACCGTCTAAAGAGGGTTTTAGAAGCAAAACTGACACGATTTCATCATTTTTTGCTTTTATGTAGTTCGAGTAATGGTTTCAAATTCGTGATTCCATAATTTTTTTCTCCGACAGTAACCAAAATCATACTTCCATATTATTGCGTGTTTCTTAAAAAAGTGAATTTCTGAAATATGGACAAAGCAACTCCCCATTTTGCGTATGTCTTAACATTAGACTTCCTTACAAATTTTCAAAATGTAGAAATATTTTGAAGGAGTCGCCACCAAATGTTTAATTTTTGACATTTTTAAACATGGTGACAATCTCTATAATATTTTTTGAAAAACTAAAATGTTTATGGAAGTCTTATTTTTACACAAAATGAAATGGAGGAGGGTGTCCAAATGTCAAAAGTTTATTTTTTTAACAACTCCTCTATTTTCTATCGTAATCCACTAGACGAGTATATAATATTTTTTGTTCCTCCTTGATCAGAACGCTATTGGATGACAAAGCTGAAGTAAATCCTTCTCTCTGGTCGTGATGAAAGAAGCGGGTGTGACCCCCTCCTCCCCTCCTCTGTCGTATCCCCTCTTCTTTCTCTCCCCCATGCATGAGCCACGTTCGCGCACCTGTTGCTGTGCACAAGGCTTCATTCAATTTTCCAACACCCCAGTAACGACTGCTCACGCTGCCTTCAATGGAAGCCATGAAATGACACTCATGATCTTAGAGGGAAAGACGCAATGATTGATTTTTCACTTTACTATAAAACAAATAAGATATTCCAGCTGGTCTCGAGTAAATAATTCGCAAATACATTGGAATATTTTAATATATATTTTTATTTTTATTTCATTTATTTCACGCCTTTTGGCCATTCAGGCCTTTCGACTTTCAGGTCATGAGGTCTGCTCTTGCACATAACCTTTGGACTTGGGTAAGGGAATTGGGTAGGAGAGATGTTGGGTTACCGGGGATCTTATGGTGCCGAACCGACATTTGTCTGGAGTAGGAGAGAGAAAACCTCACCTCATTCGGCCGAGCAGGGTTTGTACTCACGCTCTACCGCTCAACAGAATCGTGGAAGCGAAGACGCCGCCACTAGACCACCGCTGTCCATATTGACTTGGTATTTAAAATGTTATTCATCTATCATTTGATGCCCTCTCTAAGAAACCCATTTCTTGTGGCCGAGGGCAAATTCCCACCATCTTCAAGTTATCGTCTCGGTGGTTCTTGTCTTGCGGTGTGTTATACAACTTCCTGCGAGCTAACCCTTACGTAATGTATGTAGCAGGTGAATACATCCATTTTACAATACCATGATATACCTATATAAAATGAAATATTGTACTTAATCTGATTCATACTGAGCTGTTACTGTATTGTTTTGCCTTATCTTTTTTAATTAATCTCAGCGAGGTTTTGAACATTATCATTCTTACTCTTGCATTATGAGAAAATGAATACTGTCGTGTCTCCAAAATATCTGCAACATAAACGCAGAGGCTAACTATAACTCATTACTTCTACAAGAATACACAATGCCTAGATGCGTTCGAAATTCGGATGTGACCCTCAGACTATTTCTAACGACCCTTAGCACACTGACTTCATTTCACATCATACGATTAGTACAGTTTATCGACAGATCAAACAATCGCTCACAATGACCTTTAACCATTGGCTCCGTTCTGGGAGGGCAGGGAAGATACTTTGTCCTGGGTTCCAAGAGACGAGGCTCTTAGTAGGGGGAAGGGTCTCCAAAGTAGATGGTATAATGGTTGCCCGATAAGTAATATCCCATTTTCTATTTTCCTGATAAGTCAAATGCTAGGAATATGAAATTTTGAGTTGAAGTTGTTTAACGTTGTCCGCTTCAACATGCACAGTTTTGTTTTTCCCTACCAAAAGAATATTTGCGGGAAGCTTTCAAAATGGCGTCTAACAATGATATTGATTACAAACAACGAGCTGTAATTAAATTTTCGGAAGAGAAGAATGAAATGGGAAATATTCACAAACGTTTGTGCGGAGTCTAGGGAGCATCTGCAGTGGTCAGGAGTACTCTTGGTCGGTGGGCAAACACGACAGTGACGTCAAGCATGTTGCCATGTACTAATGACGTCATTCGAAATGATTCACGCATTACGACTAGGCAAATGACGCTGGAGATGTCAGTAAGCAAAGAAGTGTAGGTGCAATTATCAACGCTCTTGGACAATTCTTCCAAAATTCCGAAAGCAAGGTGAGTTCCATGATGTCTTGAGGGCTTCTGCACAAATCACAAAACTGGGTCGGACTGTATTACTCCATCCGTCATAGAGCACTGATCTGGCTCCCTCAGACTTGTTGGACTATCAAAGTGTAGAAAAAACATTGTAATGACCTAGAAGTAATTAGCGCTGTGATAATCTGCTCCATAATCAGAGGAAAGATTGGTAGCGGCGGGGCATACACGCCCTTGAAAATTGCTGGAGAAAAGACGTAGAACTTTGTGGAAAAAATAGAATTGCCTCGATAAACCGTCAGTGGTTCATATATGTCAATTTATTTTTGGTTTAATGAATAGTTTTTGAGAAAAAATGTTGGACATTATTTTTCAGGTCTTGTACTTGTTAAATTACAATAACTGAAGAAAATTTAGATTAATTTGCTCGAAATAAAAAAATGTACATTATTTCAATATGTCTTTGTTATTTATTCACGAAATATCGTAAAGTTTGTATTGTAAAGTATCGTAAAGTTTGTAAATATTTTTTTGCGATTATTCACTACAGAGACGTAATTGAACCAAATTGAAAATCAGCCCCAATCCCCCCGAAACCTTTCAGTGGCCCTAGACAGGATTAGGGTGTTTATAGTTACCAATCCCATTCGAAGTAACGACCCCATAGCGAATACTCATTTGTTGTCCACCGGATTTGTAACGGGTGTGTTGTCCACCTCTGTTCAATTTACTCTCTCTCTCTCTATTCGCTTTCATTCAACAATTTTCCGCCTTATATATTACATTTTTTTTAATAATCATCCAATTAAATGATATTGTTTGTAGTGATAAGTATAATTTTTCACGACTAGAACTCTTCTTTTACCATGCTTAGTCCACCCAAAACGAAACCTTCCCCGTTCCTATACAAATATGTAGCTCTCCAAAAATATGGTGTATCTTTGATTTTTCTTTAATATTGCGATATACCTTATTTGACTTGACTTCAATAAATAATATGAATGTTCAATGAAATTATTCTGAAATTACCCTGCATTAAGGAGAGGCAAAATAGGCCAATGAAAGGGAGAAATAGGTATGTTATGATTCGGTTTATGAGTCTCAAATAATATATAAATAATTCAGCGAAAAAGTAAAATTTATGTTCTCAAACTAAAAAATATGTCGTGTGAACCCATTCAAAATACTGTGGAATAATGTCATTCAATTTCTTTCTCTACCAGGTTCCTAAATACCTGGTCATTGCCCGGGATTTAGATCATTGTAGGTGTAGTCTCTTTCTTTGTTTCTCTCATTTCTTCTTTACCTTCTTCTTTTAACCTTACATCCTTCATTGTATCACTTTGTCACACAAAAAGTGCGTCCCTGCCAAAAAGGAGGCGGGCTCGATATACTTCTTTAGCGTCAGTTGAGCATAACGTATTGTCATCATTTCAGTGATCACACACTAATTTTTCCATAATCTTCCTTTGTCGCTATAATCCTATGCCGTGTTGTTCTCTCTTCTACATCTGACCTCCTCATCATTTTCATTTAGCTCTTCCTCTCCATTGTTAATTCCATTGGTAATTTCACATCCATAAAGGATGTGATCCATTGTTATTTTTCTTTAAACAAATGCATTACTCTTTATCTTCTATCCTCATTCTATAGATGTAGCTAAGAAAATCACTATGGCCTCATACAATCTGTACCGGAGTTGCATTCGGATTAAACCAACTCTTATTCTTATTCGTAAAAGTCACATTTAGAATGAATTGATACAAAGGTCGTCCCTGTTGGGCCTTGTCCCGACGTATCAGTCATCATTCTATGAGTTTTCTAGCCAATTTCCCTTTCTACCTTTATGCGTTCCTCGTCAATATTTCTCGACCCACATTGATCTCGTTTCCATATCGTAATATATATCTATACGCCATCTTTATCTATAACCAGCCACCCGAATTCCATAATTATTTTCGTAAATATAAGACTATTCTCCGAAAAGTAGTCTATGCAGCTAAAGTAATGGAAAACGACAGGCATATACTAAAATCGAACAACCGGATGAAAGCCATGTGGAATATTGTTAACAATTACACGTCAACTTCTGAAAATCGCGAAGAAAATGTTTCTTTACTAAACGATGGCAA
>NNCF01126590.1:392982-449661 GCA_002313205.1 Laupala kohalensis | reverse complement strand
CTTGCTTGCTTCCGGAGAGTAAATTAGTTTTTTTTCCCTCCACGTGGTCATACGCAGTTTGTACTGTTTTTTGACAATAAATTTATTATTTATTATTTATAATACTGAGGTCTATTGGTATTTTCCTCACTACTACCTTTATTGTCTACATTGAGATCGTCCTGTAACTCCTACTCCAATGTTGTGGACACATTCTCTCTATGCTGTTTAATTTCTTCGTTACGTGTATAATGTCATTTTTTACATTTTTATTTAAACTCATAACTCCCTGTATTATTGACATCTGATTTACAACGAAATTATTTCATATTTTCCTCCTTCTCTTGGTTTATTCCTCATTTTTATGTCTCTTCTAAGCTGCTCATGGAAACATCGCAGTAACATTGACGTCCCCATCACAAGAAAGATACATCTGCTATCGATTTCCATTTCTATTTTCATTGCTCTCCTTATACTCAATATTCTATTTGCATATTCCTCCATAATTTAATAAGTAGTTTTATCACCTATATAATTTTTCCAGTTGTCAGGCGTAAAGTTACCAAGCCTCCAATCCATCATCCTCGTTCTGTATTATTTATTTCACAGTCATGCAGTACATGGTCAACCGTTTCACAGTCTCGTCCAGAAATATACACGTCACTCTCCTTTAATTTCATTTTCTTCAGATAACTATTGAAGTCACCACGTCCAGTTAATATTTGTATCAATCCTCCTCTTGGTCTAAACCACTGTTTATTCTTCTCTGCAAATGTGACATCTTTGATAAATTTGAATAATCTTGTACCCTTTGTAGTCACCTCCCATCGTATCTACTAGGAAGTGATTATTGTCTGTAATCCGATTCCTCCAATACTTCATATCTTTGTTTATCACTAATCCATCCAGTTCTATTGTTTGTCCTAGTCTCACCTTGTATCGCAACGCCTCTTTGTGAAGTACCTAGTTCCAAATGTACCTGCAATGCCTTCGTAGAATACTTCTATACCCTCCACTCCAACGTCCTACGCACAACCTTCATAATGTATAACGTCCGGTGAATTCCAATCAGTTGTACGTATACGTATATTCTCTCATTCACAATATGACTTGTGTTCTTGTTGATTCATCTTCACTCGTCAGCTTCTATGCTGCGGAGAATACCAAGGGATGGGTGAATACATGTTTCATTCTGAGAGAAGTGGATTCGTATATTTTGAAAGATTACAAAAATTCTAGTTTTAAAAAACGTGGTCGTTTACTTTTGAACGTAACAGTTGAAGAGATTGGAGTGGCTTCATAAAGCAATGTGGCAGTTGTATACATTGTCGTAGGATGTTTGGAACCACGCTGGTTTTAACGACGTATTTACTCTGCTTCGAGTACTTTAGTAAACACATCCAGGTGAAGATACTTAGTGTCACCAAAGAGATGTAAATGTTTCAATTTCTGTAAACCATTCCACTTGAATGAAAAACAGATTGAATACATTGTGTTTCTTTTCTTGTAAATATTTTCCTGTAGAGTAATCAGCAGTATTTTTCTCGAAGATTTTTCGAGCAGTATTTTTCTCGGTATTAAAAAATTGTTAATTCCTTAAAGAGCGTGTGGTGATTTGTTCTTTGTAGCAATAGTTTGCAGTAGAAAGTCTAAAAAAATACATTTTCAAGAAAAAAGTGTCACGTTCAATGTTCTTTGTAGATTTTTGCATGACACATATAATATTTCATGTTTTTCATTAATTTGTCAGAAAAAGCGTAAAATATTCATGTGACGTAGTGGATTATAGTAATTAACTAACATTTTTTCTGTGATAGTTTAACTATTGGCATATCAAGGAATTTATACATCCATAACAAAAATTGGGTATAAAGCAATGTATTGTACCATCCATAGAATAAAATAATAGTAATTCTAGCATTTGATAGAAATTACGTTAAAAATGTTAGCAGACAGTAATTACGTGACAACGAGATTGAAATTGTTGAGCCAAATTTTAAAACAATATCCGGAAAGATGAACTTCGATAATTTTATTGGCGCGTCGAGTTAAGTTGAAATGGTGGTAGTACAAATACTGAATCTTGATCGGTTATCGAGCCCAAAAGCCCTGATTCCACTTGACTCTATGTTATCCAACACAGAGAGGGAGCTCAACTTCCTGGCAGAATTTTTTGGGCTCCATCTTAACCGCGTATCCGCAAAAGACTTGTTTTTACCAGTTTATCAGTTTAAGTCGTGCGTAATGTCCAGAATTTTAGGACGTTTTCATTGGGAATAAGAATTCCACGATGAATTCTCGTGCACTAGATCCGTTCATAATTTACGAAGTATATCACCAAATCCGTTGTGTTCATTAACTCTGTAGCCCCATCCTGGCCACGGGTTACCCTCCGGTTTTCCTTCGGGTAGAGGCGGATTTTATATATGACTCTCCAGGCTCTCACCTAGGGACAGCTGTCTTATGTAATGATTAATATCAAATTTAGAGTTATTTTAATATTACCGATTTATAAACAATATATTTTATGTATAATATACAGTTTTATAATAATTCGTACTTGTGAAAGAACGTTTTTTTTTATTAAATAAAAATTTGTAGGTATTAAGTTGATATTATAACATGTAGCTGATATTATAACATGTGTGCTGAGACGTTAAATCTGCCTCTGCCTTAGGGCCCTTGATCGGAATTGATGGGACGGTCGCTTGCTTCCTTCCGGCGTGTAAATTAGTTCATTGTCCTCCACGTGGTCGTACGCAGTTTGTAATTGCTTTTTTGACAGAAGTTATTCATTCTTGGCCAGTATGGAACATGCAGAGACAGTATAATCAATTGTTTCCGGATCATGCTGACATAAACGACACTCGTCATCTTTGAAACTTTTTAACGCCATCGTGTCACAATGCCGTGTACTGTGTTGTGGTGGTGGCTACGAGGAGGAGAGGGGATTTCTGTCAACGGCCCTGCGTAGTCAAAGTATTCCAAGATAGTCCATACCCGAAACAATGTTGCTGAAATCATTTGCTGTAAAAGTGTTTCTGAGAATGAGAACGACTTAAGTGCTTGAGACAGACGACTGTCGCTGTCCCTCCGAAGAGCACCTTCTTCTCCCCCCACTCTCTCGAGGCGCTGAAGATGAAAGGCGAAGACTCGCCGCTGCGCGTGACGTTGGCCCGAGTCCCTCGCAGTGGAAGAGCAGGCAGCCGGCTGCATTGGCGCCAGCGGCGGCTCGGCGTTAGTCGCCGCCACGCTGCCCGCCGCCCTCGACCCACGTCGCCCGACACGCCACCCACATCGCCTCCGCAGACCCCTCTGACGGTGTCTCCGCCCCCACCGACGTAGGCGCCACTACCATTGGCATGGGGCTCCCAGTGACAAATGACGGCCAGCATTTAAAAATACAATACAAATCTGGCGCTGCT
The DNA here is from genome assembly GCA_002313205.1 of Laupala kohalensis. Taxonomy (NCBI): domain Eukaryota; kingdom Metazoa; phylum Arthropoda; class Insecta; order Orthoptera; family Trigonidiidae; genus Laupala; species Laupala kohalensis. The sequence goes on along the minus strand of NNCF01126590.1, from coordinate 446,257 downwards.
CCGACTTTGCATTTACAGTTGATTAAATGGATTTTGTTATTTGGATCGAAATACGCGGCGGAATGTTGAATGTGGTCGACGAACTAACGAAACTTCACATTATTTATGCTTTAATCTTTACGTAAATCACGAGAAATTAAAAAAAAAATCATCAATTAAATTAGTCCGGGTTTTCCATCGCTCATATATAACCAGTGATATAATTTTGAAGTTTTGTCAAAAAGAAAACAGTATAATAGCGCACAGAATCATATAATAAATGTGTCACCCACTGTTGGGCACGGAACACTCTCATACATGGTTAAATATGAGACAGTCTCTCAGAATGCTTAATTTATATAATAATAATAATAATAATAATAAAGACTTTCTAAAATCATTTCGTATTGGCGAAGTTCAGGCCATAGTCTTGCACCAAACAGTGACTTGTGTGAGGGAAATTGGGAAGGAAAGAAGTTGGGTGGATAGGGAACAAGCGACATTTGTCTGGAGTAAGTGAGGGAAACCCCAGCTGAAAACCTCATCTAGTTCGACCGAGCAGGGTTTGAAACCACGCTCTACCGCTCAACGGTATTAACGTAGCGAAGACGCTGCCACTAGACCACTGCTGTCGGTATAACCCTATTCTGATACTCTTTTTAAACTAAATTTATCTTAGTCTTCATACAACACAGAGATCATTTTGAAATGTTCGTGTCTTTTCCACCTTCAGAATGTAGAGAACGGAAACTATCAATATTTCCTACACTCCCCTGGAGGTATAATTTCCGAATATTACCATGTAATTATAAACTTTTGATTTGTAAATACTTTGCAAGGAGTGGTAATCATTATTGCACACACTATATAAGTAATATTGTGGCCATAATACTTAATAAAACAAAATGGTAAATGAAAGATTGGATGACTGTGATCCATGTACCGGCGTTATTGTGCCTGGCTGTTGTCGTCCGAGCGAGTTTCTGATTGAATCTTCAGTACGAGTAAGGATTCAATCTTTGATTGTGCTTTGAATAATTGTTTCATTGATTGCATTTCATGCTACTTTCATTAGGACTCAAAACGTTGTTATACTTCTTACCAACCCTCAGTTTTAACCCTAATGATTTAACTCGCTCGATTATCATCCCGTGCTCTAGGGACGTGACTGTGAGAAATTATATTTTCCTCATCAACTAAATTTGCTGAGTTGATTGGATTTGTGGCAATTCAAAATTGAGACTAATTAAACTGTGAGAAAGAGGTAAGTGCCGAAAATGAGATTTTACAGGAGAAGGAAAACACCATTTATATTTTAAAGAGTAATTAAAATGGATTTAGTTTTAGGTACAAATTCATTTATGAAATTCCTACGTCTGATAGATAATAACAAATAAGCTATAATGCTGTCCAAACGCTTAAGACACGACGCTGTCTCCTCCTCAAAGTATGACGGTAGTAGAACCACAAGAGTCAACTCATAATATTGTTTACTACTACAATAAATGAGAAAGTTATTAAAATTTTCAGCTCACATTGGCCCCGATTCAAACATTTTTTTCGTTACGAGAACTAAATTTTGAAAATTTAGGAGTTTTTTTTAAAATACCAATGCCTTGATTGTTGATTCAAATACGGACCGAGTAAATACCTGCGGTGTTAGAAGTTGTTCTTCGTATTTAGTTTAATTGGAATATTTGGTTCTTTGCGATATAACTGTTTAAATCTACGATAATAATTGTTGTAGTTGTATCAAACAACATACGAGTGTGTGCTACATAATTTGTTACACGTAAATATAGGTGAAATCCCACACTGCCTTTGGACCCGATAATCGAAATTGTTGCGATAACCAATTTGCAAACTTCTGGAGAGTAAATTAGTTTATTGGCCTCCTCCGTATACGCAGTTTCTAATTGTTTTTTGACTGTAAATCACAATAAATTATCGAGTTATCATAAGAACATGGCATTGTGAAGCAACAGGGAATCATACAGATGAAATAGGTGGTATAAATACGTACTAGAATTGAGGAACTTTTTCAAACTGTATCAGTAGTAATCGGTAGTTCATTCTTCTTATTGTAACTCGCTGGATATTTCGATTCAAGTTATATGATATTTGAGAACTACGGAAGAGTATAAACTTCAATGTTACGATTTACAATGCTATAATATCCATCTGATCTAGGTTCTGATCCAAGTTCTGAAGTATCACCAACTGGCGTAGCACGAGAAAATTATTCGAGACACTCTCTGACACTCTTCCGCCCTCTCATGTCCGAAACATAATAATTGTGCAAATATCTCTTCCGAGTACCCTACACGTGGGGAAGATATGTCATAGGTGAAGATGGCGACGAGTCGAGAATCGAACCCGGGATCCCGTATTGATCGCAGGGGTGTTATCCACTACACCACTCTTTCGCCTTCCACAATAGTTCACCATTTATCTGGGTGTAAATGGTGTAGTTGTCGAAGGTGAACGGGTGGCGTAATGGCTGAAACCCCTGCGATCAAAGCAAGAGTTCGGGTTCGAGTCCCGGATCGTCGCCATTTTCACCTGACCGAAAGTTATCACATATAATAATTGATTCTACTATTCCCTATCCAAGGAGTACTGGTTTAAGTTTGGACTATTTTTCCGCGAGGGCGTTTTACCCTTTTGTTTAATCGCATTAGTCTTCCCTCGGGTGGCGTCTGTTAAGCACCTCCCGCACACCCGACGACAACCCTTTGCCTCGTAGCTGTCTCCTCCCACCATCAGCCGCTATTAATACACACGGTTATTAATGGCCACAATACATTCCCGTTGCTTTAATATATGAAACGAAGCTATGCGCGCTCTCTTTTCCCCGAGACGTCTAATGGCCCGGCGCCAAAATGCACCCGATACTGCACGTGGAGCCTCCACGGTTGTTCTGCCGGCTGATACTTCGGCTTCCACCGAGTCTCATTTTCTGACCAAAACTCGTAAAAATTTATTACTGGCTGGGACTTTGTGACTAATTTTTGGTTGAAAAAGAAACATAAAAGTTTTGAGGTTATTTCTTGTAAGGAACCTGAAGTGTTGTAAACAGTGTTTGTGTCGAAAGAATTCTGTGTCGTTCCAGGAATTTGGGAATTCCGGGAAGGAAAAATATTACAATTCTTGATTTTATTATTGAGGAATAACAGAAGTGATGAGAAAAGCGTCATATTAAAATATGTTATAGTGAATTATTTTATCATACAAATATCATACTTGTATGAAATTATTTAACTGGAATTTTANTTTTTTTATTGTCTTCAATTGAACGGGCTGACAGACAGACGAGCAGAAAGATGGAATTATAAAAACCACGTTTTCGGTATCAGAGATCCAAAACGTACGTCTCGTCAAAATTTGAGGGTCGTAAGATTTTACGATTGTCATACTTAGTATATGAAAATAAATAAAGGTTGAGAGAATTCTAGAGAAAAATCAATCGTGAGGTGCCATTCAAGAGCGTTTTAGAAAATGGGGGATACTGCTTCGTATGGGTTGTAGCAAGGGAGAATTAGGTGCGCAGTCAACAAATAAAAATTACCATATGACATAAAAATAAATATTTGAAATAATAATCTTGCGCACATAAATTATTAATGTTTTTCAAGTTGTGTTTAATCGCGATACTGTAAGAAAAGATTCAGTTGGAAACTCACGTTTTTTTTTATTTTGTTGTATTTGTAAATGGGAACTGTAGCGTGCTATTGAAGCTTATCTACATGGAGCGATAGGAGTTAGGAGTTGGGTGGTAGGTCATGTTAGTAGTTGGACAGCTTAGCTGGGTTTACCAACAACTTGGTCCACGTGGTTAGTAGTAGTTATTGGTTTATTGATACTAGGAGCTGGATAGAGGAAGAAAGTTTGGCTTTTCAGTAGTCACAGCTACATGAACTGGGACATTAATGTGAAAACTTTCTGACCCCATCGGGAATCGAACCCGGGACTACACGGTGATGTGCGACAACACTACCACCTACGCCACCGCTGGGGCTGCACAATTTTGAGATGATGTATACTCATCTACATTACATTGTTTTTGCAAACTGAACTATATCAGCGGTCACCAAGCGGAGTTCCACCGAAAAATCTTGAGATTAATCGCAATGTTGAAGAAACTGTTTATTAATTATGACGGCATAAATTTTCAATTTTATCATATATTATTCGAGAAGTAGGAAACCAAAAATAAAAATTAAAGAAAACATTCCTCTGATGTAATTGATATTCAATGAGATGATGAACAAGATCCATCTTGGACAGGGTACGCATAACAACCTCGCAAAGATTTTGTTGCTATAATTTAATTAATATTTGTTGAATAATTAGTATTTACGACTTTGCTTCAATTAAAAACATTTTTATTTTATCAAATTACTGTGGAATTTCTGGACGTAGCTGCAGAAGTGGCAAAGATCGACTTGGATGATGTATAGCCCAGGTTCAAGCTGCTGGCTTACGTAATAATATTTTTATTGTCAATAGAAAACACTGCATTATGACTAGGTAGATGATAATAAGCTACTGGCAAAGGTAGCTTCATTTCTAAAGACATCCAGAATGACTTAAATACTCTTGAAAATTAATGGGACGTCAATTCTTCTGTAATTAAATACTTGCTGCTGGTCATGTGGAAAAGACAGTCTCCTTTGGAGATTATCGTCTGGGACAACCTCATTCACAAGACGTAGAGTTGGTCTAGTAGCCTTGATCGTCGAGTCAATGTCAATGCTATCGTTGTGACGTTTCTTGACCCGCGAAGCCCATGCATTGCTCGGGTCGCTAGGGAGCGTAGTCGATTCATTCACTACGAGACGTCATTCTTAAATTCCGAAGCTAAAGGATGCACTTGTAAACACTTTGCATTGTATTGAGATTGTTATAATATTTTTTTAATTTGCTTGGAGAGATTTCTCTCTTTCTGGTTTAATGAAGTTAAAACTAACCCAAGTGGGGGGGGGGGGGGTTTAAGCATATTGTATGAGGTTCTTTAACTAGGAAACTGGTATTTTTCAGGACATATTAGTATAAATTAGTATTAAGAACCAGTTAACGTAACGTAAAACTATTTTTTCTAATTGGAACAAAAAACATTTTGTAACTTTAATTTTTCCTTCGAAAAATTAATTTTATTCGCATTATTCATTTGTTCTTACAGATGTATAAAAGTCTAAATGTTCGTGTGACCATTTAAGACAATTTGATGTGGGAGCTTTACTGTCGCAGGATTGATGTAGAGGAATTCGCCCTCGTCAATTCAGAAATCTCTAAATGCAATAAATGCAAAAATTTATGGACCCATGTTTTTCTGCAGGCTCTGGAATGTATTCACATTAATAATATAAGAAAATATTTTTATTTTCCTAAACAGCTTTTGTGTCCATTTAATCCCGAAGTATACCTCCAAAAATACTCGTCCACGCATGATATACAGAGGGAAAATACGTGTTGCAAACCACTAATCATTCGGGAACGAAAATAGAGTTCGAAATCGCTTTATCTTATTTCAAGTAGGTAACTCCCGTCATTCTTAGCCAATCGCTAAAAGAAAAAGATATATATCACACATAATTTTTTGGACAATGGACTTAGCGTATCGTACATTCTAACTTATTATTATGTATTGTTTATTTATTGAAACGATCACCAACTTTACAAAATTGTTACATAATCAAGAAATAGAGACATCCTATTGTCTATCCTAAACCTCCTTGTCTATATTGCTAAAGCAATGCAAGGAACTAATTGCATTTCGTTCTCTGTTTGCGCTTCTAATTGTGTAATATTTCCCCTATAATTTGCTAATACTTGTTAATATCAATCTTTCGTCACTTCCCACAGTCTCCCAGGTAGCAGTCTCCCAGACGCGTAAATGCATTGGAAAATATGTGTGTCGTGAATACGAAGTGGCTCGCGGCTGTACTTTGTTATGTTTATGTTTGTTTATATTATCTTTGTATGTTCTGTTGCGTTATGTTTATGTTGTTACTCAAACACTAACCCTGTATTGTGGTGTTTGTGTGAATATTGTAGCGCAGACTGGCGCCTACGCAATCGGTTTAATTATTTAACCGAAGTTCGCTGAATTTTTAAAAACGTTTTTCAAGCGTCCTGCAAATTTGAAGTTATGATTACACGTTTATTAGTAATATGGTATAGTGAATCTCCTTCTTACTACATACTACGATGGTTCTTACAAAAATCAACTTTCGAATTTTGAATAAGGCATCCTCCAATTACCTTCTCGTCTTAAAATTAGACTTTAAAAAAGTCAGATTTTAAAAATGTAGTCCAGGTATTTCTACCAAGCTTTAAAGTTCAAAATGTTAAAGCTTGGTAGCGATTCCTAAAACATATCTTTGAAATCTGAATTTTTAATGGAAGTCATGTTATAGGATCCGTCCATTCCTTTTTTTTTACAAAATAAGTCCAAAAATACCAATGATGGTTGGGGTGGTCTAAAAATATAATTTTGAAATTTGAATAGGTAACGCTGCCTGTTCGTTTTTTGTAGTATATACAACTTCCATATATATTTCAGATTTTAAATATATATTGTAGGGGTCGCTACCAAGTTTAAAATACTGAAATTTTAAAACTTTAAAGCTTGGTAACGGTCTCTAAAATGTATATTCAAAATTGGAAATTTTTATGGAATGTTATTTTAAGACATAAAATAAAATGGGAGGGTACCCCAATCAAATTTCAAAGTTTATTTTTTAAGAACCACTCTACCGTATACCTGTGTGTGCGATCCGCTCGAGTTCAGCTTACTAGTTCCTTATTTTTGTTTTATGCTTTTATCATTACTCGGTGCAATGAATGAAATTTCATTTATGGTTTTATCATTACTCCGTGATTTCATTCGTGTGTCCAGTCGTGGCGTGCGGAAGTGACTCTAACACGGGACTCTACATCCCAGTTGTAATGTTTTCAACGAGGTGATGGTAGTCTCCATACGATTCGGAATCCTTCTCTTCCCTCCGAGGTGCTCCTCGTGTGAGGGGAGCAAGGGATTGTTCAAGAGCAGCCGAGTGCACGAAGGTTGAACGAGCGACTGAAGGAGACACAAGAACAGCACGTGGCACAGACTGGAGTCCTTAATCGTAAGAGAACCGCCACAAGAGAAAAACGTAATGCGGAATTTCTCATATTTCCGCGCAGTTTCTCATAGTGGTTTGAATCAGCTGTAGTTGGTCACATGATTGTGCCCTTTATCCCTACTCTAACTACAGCGGAGAAAGCTTCGAGCCAACAAACGCAACGCTAGGAAAGAGCGTATGAATACCAGAAGCATCAACCCTCAAGGCACCATATGCCGACATTGTGGAAGAGTCTGTGGTTCCAGAATTGGATTATACAGCCATCAAATAACTCGTGTGTTTTGAACTTTACCTTTGGAAGACAATCATACTTGTATACTGAGTGATAGCCTGAAAGAAGAAATCCCTACTCCACCTATAAGAGGCGAGAACTGAGTGATAGCTGGCGTCGGAAGAGCTATGAGAATTTGTGCGTAGTACATACAGCAGTTATCAGAAATTATGTGCTCTCAACTTGTAGACACTGTTGGTGGTTTTCTTCTTATTCAGGACTCTAGCAGACAGAGACGAGTGCAGACTATGACACAACTAGTTCTCTGGCGAGTGCCAATAGCGTAACTATCCCTTCATTTGGAAATAATGGTCTTGTTTTAAAAATATAATGAAATTATTGAAATTGTTATTAAGGTAATAAGTGCCGAGATTAAAATTTCTATTCAATATTTTTACAATAACCAAGTTTAACGGCGTGAGCTATACACGTAGGCTATGGGTGAAATCCACACTCTCCTAGAACATGGTTCAATTTTGTCTCGCGTGCTTTCGATCATGACCCACCAAGAAATTCATGGAAACACAAATTATGAGCAAGTGTGACTGCTTCGAGGAGCGGTCGTCTTATTATGTCTTCGTCTTTTTTCCGCATTTCATCAATTACTTTTTCTGTTCGCGTGCTCCTAAGCTATAACGAACCCGGTTTTCAACGTCAGGTCTTTTTCATTGCCTCCTGATTTTTTAATTGTGCTTAGAATATGCGATCATTTTTATAGTGAAGTAGTGCAAACTCCAAAATAAACCTTCATATCGTGGTAGGAGATTCTTGGTACTGAACCCACTGGGGAGAAAAAATATAATAAAGCTAGCTATTTACGTCTATCAAAATTGTCTCATTAACATGTTACATTTCCTTATAATCTGTTTAAGATAATTCAATACTTATTTTTTTAAAGCGCCGATTAAAAAAATATTCGTTTGGAGTATGTTCTTGTGGGATTGTACCTACAGGAAAATATGACATTGCTCAATATTTATAATTAACTTGTACGATATAAAAAGACTATTTAGTTTGTAACAAAAAAATGTGAGGATTTGACGTCACTAATTTCTTCTCCCCTAACATAATTTCAAGCTGTAACACGCACGGCAAAATTAAGTTGCATTTCAATATGTTCATTCGTTACAGCGTGATAAAATTTATGTGTTAACTTGATTTCGCAATGTATTCGAAATACAGGTGCAATACATGGAAAAGGTTCGAACTGAACTCGCATTTCTAATATAAACTGATTTACATTCAATTTTCAGAAAAGCATTTTTAGCTATCGACTGAAACGCGCTGGGGTTGAATACATAGCGTTTCCATTTGCTCCTCTGAGTGTCCACTAGCCCAGGACAAATACGTCATTGCTCCGCATGAGCTCCCCACTCCACCGGAAGAGTGTAGCAAGAAAATGGAATATCTTTGCTACAGGTAGGGTACACGATTCGGGCAAGGCCATTGTTAACGAAACTACAACAATTGAATAGAAACAATTACTAATGTGTCAATAAATAGTCTTTTCGTATCCATGGGCATATAATGCGATATTACCTGTTCGTCATTGTATAATCGGGTGAATGAAAGGAAATCCACTATCTTAATGATTCTTTCTCTTCTGGAAAGAACTAATTCGACGTACAACTCTAGCTCTTCATCTGAGGAGCTTTCAGATGAAAACAATATTTGTAATAAACTCATAGCATCCATTACGGAGGAGTTATCTACAGACTAACCTAACCTCAACAATGGCCGGTGCAATCCCTCCTCTGATAAAATTGTCAGAGCAAGTCCGGTGGTTCTCAGTGAGTGGAAAGTGTGCTTCGATAGACAAATGGAACAACCATATTTCCACTCTGGTGCAACTTTTTTGTCAAATGAAACATTTTTTCTCTCGGTGTGCACCGGTGCACACTCAGAGCATCAAATAGAAAACGCCAATAGATTCCGAGAAATGAGGTTTACCATCTGCCAAAATGTCGATATTCAAATTGTATACCGAGACATGGATCCGTCCTGATTTAACAAATGACTGCAGTTGAACCATCGCTAATGATTCACACAAAGAACAAAAAATGTTAACAGACGATGCGTGATTTTTATTTTAATATGCGTAAAGATTATATGACTTCCCTAAATTCATCTTGGGAAGAAGAGATCAATATATTTTGGCTAGGTTGCGGATTTGTCACTTCAACCTGTCACGTGCACTTGATGAAGACGGACCTTGTCTGCTTTGTGGAGATAGCGTCGACCCCTCACCTCATTTTTCAGTGCCCTGAGCTTAGAAATCAAAGACATTCCTCGAATATCTCAAATGAATTTTCTAATGTAATCGAAACTCCCAGTGGATGCCAGAAGGTGCTATATCTTTTGAAATCGTCACAACTTGACAAACTGATTTAAGTTTGTCTTATATTCTAGTTTATTAATGTATTATTAAGTTGTTCTTGTTTTAGTTTTTCTGTTAGTTATTTGTTAAAAGTGATTTCTTTTTATTTAATGTTACAAGTGAATCAATATGTTTATTTACTGATTATTTTTTATTCGTTGTAACGATTAATTCAGTCATGTAGCTGCAATATTCCCTGAGGTCGCTGATGTCCTGTGATGTTAAAAAGCGACCTTAACTAAACAATTTTTTAATAATAATAAAGATAATGTGAATGAAATTGATATATCTTGTAAATTTTTTATTAATGCAAACGTTTGATGATATAATATATGAATGAAGTTGATCTACATAAATTAAAAAGAAGACATTAGTTCATAACTAACACAACTGTCTAATAACAAATCATTACGTAATAAATTAATGAAATACATTGATAACGCACTTTAAGAATTTCAAACGCTATAGGCTATTAAACAATGTCCTAATGAACTCAACTTCAATCCGTTAAGATTTACATGGACCGTGAAGCTTAAAAAAATTATTATCATAATTAAACGTAATGTGTATTTTTTTCTCACAAACGGTTCAAAGAAAAAACTGGAAAGTGATATAAAAGTTATGTGCAAACTGGGTCTTGTTTCCATAAAAAATTGTGTTCGTACGTCTTTCAGAAAAAAAGCTAATTTGCGGAAGTTGGCAACCGCTGTAAATGTAAGCGAATTGCTAACTTTATCCTACACCCGTCGACGCACTTTTAGTACCCGATATGTTGTCTCATGGGGGATATCATTACCAACATATGGTATGAACAGTATTCACAATGTAGTCATTTTTTTAAAAAATTTCAATCCGTATTGTGTGGTTTAGGTCATGAGGCCTACTCTTCCGCCTATCAATTGCTGGGGTGAGGGAATTGGGAAGGAGAGATACTGGGTTCATGGGGAACTTCTTGTACCGAATCCACATATATCTGGAGTATGTGAGGGGAAACCCCAGCTAAACACGTCCCTTAGTTCGGCCGAGCAGGGTTTCAATCTGCGCACTACCGCTCAGCGATATTGTGGAACCGAAGACGCTGCCACTACACCACCAGATGTCGGTCAAAATTGTTGAAAGTATCGGATGTAAATTTTAATCGAATTAAGTTTAGTCGTTCATAGATTTTAATTATCATAGTGTAAGTCATAAATTTCTGAACACCTCTTCCAAGCATTGAGCATACGATTTCTAAAATAAAATTCTATGTATCCTTGTACTTCCCATAAAGTTCTTTCATTTTACCACTTCATTGGGGGCTATTCTTTAGTTTGAGTTCCGAGAACTGTTTGAACTATTTGGAAGTATGACTAGGCAACCCTAGACGCATCTATAACATGGTTTTTCTAGGAAGTAGTGAAAACACGGGTGATTGTAATGATTAGTTTTCTGTTGCCATACCCATTAGGATGGTTCTTAAAATATTTACTTTTGGAATTAAGACGCGGCACCGTTCTGTTTTGTTTTATGTTTTAAGACGAGACTTCCATCAAACTTCCAGGTTTTAAAAATACGTTTTAGGGATTCCTTGCAGCTTTAAAGTCTCAAAATTTCAAGTTTGTTCAAACTCGGATGCGACCCCTTAATATCTGAAATTCTTTTGAAAGTTTTAAGACATAAAACAAAATGTGAGTGTGCCCCGTTGACATATCAAAAATTGATATTGCCTCAAACCCACTGAGATACCAGGTCGGTTCGTTGAGGTTTAACTCGGAATTATGTTACGAATTATAATTATTAAGAGTCATAAAGACAGTGGTGTCTAGTGGTACCGCCTTCGTTACCTCGACACCCTTGAGCGGTAGAGCGTGGGTTCAAACCCTGCTCGGCCGAACTAGGTGAGATTTTCTTCTAAGGTTTCCCTCACCTACTCCAGATTAATGTCGGTCCCGTACCATGAGTTCCCTGGCGATCCATTATCTCTCCTTCCCAAGTTCCTTACCCAATTCACGGTTAGGTAGATAAGCGGGCCAAAAGTCCCGAACTTCTCCATAAGACATGAAATAAATAAAATAAATAAACCAAAGCTATTGCATCTTATACCATCTCTTCTCACTAATATCCAACCCTTCTGCAAGGGATTTCATTAACCTTTAGCGCGTTCTGCGCCGGACACCCATGTCGTATTTCATTACAACCCTAATGTACTATTTAATTTTCCACCCCTGCGCGGGCGGGCGTGAATTCGCAAACATAATTAACAACGACCCTCAGCCATGCTTTGCGGTCGGCACCGCCTCGCCCTCGAGCGGCGCTTGCAGCGTAGAATGTCCTCCGGCATCCAAGCGACGCGTCGCGGCGATGTTTTCCCCTCCGAATGGCACTTCAATCAAATCAAATGGCGTCGTTTGACACTGTATTTCCGGTTTCCCATTTGGATAATTTATTACCGCACTACGCTTTCTTGACGGGTACTCTGTTCATTTATGGTCCGTGCTTACGTCAGGAACGAATCCTGTATAACGTGACGGAGGGAATGGAGTTGCTTAAGGATTCAACTAAAAATTATAAAATTTGAGTTAAATTATTATTTGCGTCAGCTCGACTAGGCTTTAGTACCCCCCAAAAATGTTTTAAATGATAGTTTGAACCATTCTTTACCCAGTGGCGATGAATTTTCATACCCTTACAGCACAAAGTTTTGAATTTAAATTACTATGGGCTTGTATGGAGAAACCTTTCGCGGGCTTATATTTTTTTATGTTCTGGCAAAAGAACCGGCTTAACATAGCGAAAGAAACCTACTAAAACTTAGCAAATGGAAATAGGAACGCATTGACGTTAAGATTTTTACGGGAATAATTCACAAAAAAAGTGGATAATACGGTTCTAACGGAAGTGGCATCTGGCTGAAGACAATGCAACCCTCATCAAAGGAAGAGTCAAACGATAGTCTAAATTTATTATCAAGTTTTAAAGATCAGAAAATACTTGTCCTAATCGAATAGTAAAAATCAGAAGAAATAATTATTAATTAATAAGAACTACTTCGGTAAATATTTCCAAGTTTCGTGAATAGTTGGCAACTTGACTTCAGTCAACGCGCATATAATACCTTAAGTTGTACTGTTTACGTCCATTATGTAATGAGGGTAAATAAATAAACTATAACTTTTTGGGGGCGATCAAACTGGATCACACGTTTCGACTCGTGATTTGAGTCGTCGTCAGAAATTATGACAAGAAAAATTAACGTAGTAACAAGACATTGAATACGATATTAAACTTAAATATAAACACAAAATATGTTTACAAAAAAAGCAGAAATCACACAAACGTGTGGTCTGTTCATTCATAGTCGTTCTTGAGTATGGAATTACTTTATTTTGTTTTTCTAATTTTTTTAATGTCACGTAATCTGCGTTTTTGACATCTCTTCTCAATCTTTTTTCCTTCGTTTTTCGAAATAATAAGAAATGTTGATTATTTCAGGGTGAGAAATATTAAAATGATAGTCAATCAATAACATTTTTAAAGACTTTTTCTTTGAAGAATAAACTAACTAACAATATTATATTACTCTGTATCTTCAAGGTTTCTAACATTTCAACATAAAGAATATATAAATTTAGATGTACCTATAGTAAATTTAGAAGTTACTATTCTTAAAATAGAGAAATGAAATAATATTCTTTGAGATGTATCACGTAGACGTAAGTGCATGACTTAACAGATATGTATTGCATATGAGAAAAAAAATTGGACGGCTATGGTAATACATAAACTAAGTAATAATGTTCAGCAAAAGGTTTATTGAAATTGCATCACTATTGCATTTTTGAAATGAGTACAATGATGGTTTGAAAGAAAAGATTTCAAATACATGCTCCTTGTCAAAATGCAATCCCTGAAAAAATTGAATATTTTATAAAGCAAATTTAGGACTACTACGCTAACGCTCAATTATACGTACTGGTATAAAATAATACATGTTAAATTATTTTGAGTAAGTGTATTAAATTTGAATTCAATATTTTGGACACTTCTTTTCCGGACTCCATTTTCCTTTTCGGCGAGAGCTCTACCAACCCAATATTGGCTCTTCTTCAGGCCCTGAATACATTTTACATACAATACAATATTTCTAATCACAAGACGTACTATAAAAGTGGGAAAGTAAATAAGAGAAAATAATAATAACTCGTAATTGATTTGAAATTATATTTGGTCGAATAAGCTCTCGCCTAGAAGCAAAAGAAGAAGCGGAAAAGAAATGTCAAAAAGATTGAATATTAATTCAAATTTCATTTACTCGTTAACAACTGTATTCAACTTCTTCATTACTATCATCCAAAAATCGTTCATTTCACAACCGAAACTGGAGACAGACCAATTCAGTTCCTAGGTCGCAAGTAGGTTGAAAGCTATCTTGAAATATTACTTGGATTTTTTTTTTTTAGAATGTCTATTTCAATACCATGCAGCAAAATTACATTCTGTGATTTTGAAATTTAAGAACGCAGTACTATTTTTTACTTTCTCATATACGAAGTATATAGAAAGTATTGTTATTGTGAAAAAATTCGAAAACGAGTTTTCGACGGAAATATCCGTTTTGGCGATCCCTGATTCTGAAAAAGTGGTTTTTGACATAACATCCGTCCGTCTGTCCGTCTGTCCGTCTGTGCGCAGCGATTCTGAGTAAATAGATGAATATATTTAATTCATATTTCGTATTTACGGTGGAATTTACTTGTTGTTGATGCACGTCCTCTACTTTTTTTTTACTTTAAAACAAAAGTGTACTCCACGTGAAGGTTTTTTGAATGTTTCTCAAAAACGTCTCCAACGACTTAGCTTAACTTTTCTGTACGTAAAATACAATTAATATGCATTACATCCGCATTAGCGGTATTTCGCTTCAAAGTTTGGTATAGATGCAGTAAAATAATTTCTGTCTGCTACACTTACATATTAGTTTACTGTTTCAAGAAGCTTGGATAATATTGAACAGTGTAAATGGACCAAGTCGGCGTAGAATACACTTATCGTAAATTGAAATAAAAGATATGATAATGATAAAATACAAAGAAGGACAGCAAACGCACTGTAGATACGAAAACACGTCAATTTCTGTCTACAACGAAATTACATTTACATAACACTTCTACGATATTTATAAGACTGATATGTCGCTATATGTTTTGAAATAATATTTTGAATACTTATTTTATTTTCAAATTTCAAATAAATGACAGTAATAATTTCATCTAGCGACTTTGAGCATGAATAGAGCACTGGAGGAAGACCAAAATACAGAGGACCACGCCAGAAATGACCCTTTCACTATAGAATTTTTTCTCACTCTATGCCGCAGACGGAGAAACGTATTTGAGAAAGTACGTGCAATGGTTTTACAGCACAAGCTTTACGGCTCGCCGACATCGAGGTCATTAGAGCCCTGCAGTACATTAAATTTCAAAGCCTATATCTTGTCCAACCCTGAAAATATTGTTGACTAGAGGAAAGAGATGGACGTGGTTCGTGATGCTCTGAAGTTATTGAACTCCAATATGGAAATAATTGATTGCTGGCGTGGTATTGAGACTGTCTCAATACCCTACCACTCCAGACAACTCTATTTTTGATTTCCCATTTTATTCTAAGGAGATTGTCAAAAAATAATTGAACGAGTCGTTTTACTTGTAAATGTAACACCTTTCCTTCAGACATCTCTCCCGTCCAGTATTCTTTTAATTTACACTTTGATAGACGTTTCTTAAATCCCAGCGTCTTATTTGTAAGAGCCGCTACACTTTTCTTCCCCGTCTCATTTAACGTAACCAATCGTGTTGATGTAACTGTTTGATACAGAAATCTCGTAAATTGCGGTGAACCTCTCCGCCAGGTAAGATTAATTGTGTTATGTTGAATGAAAATGGGACCCGTCTCCCATTTTCATTCAACATATCACAATTAATAAATATTTATGATGTGTTTGCTTCCTCGTATTTTGATTTCNATTATTATTATTATCATTATTATTATTATTATATTTATTACTATTGTGAATTCTCAGATCTAGTCTAGATAAGGAGAACATTACCTATACCGGGCACTCCCTTCTTTGTTAGAAACATTTTTACGAAAATTTCCGTACAGTTCGACGTTTCAAGAATGACAACCTTTTATATATGTTATTAATATTATTATTCTTGTTTTCCTCTGGTACTGTTTTCACAATATGGTTGGATTCGGGTGGGGTCACCTCAAGCGATATCAGAATTTTAACTTGGTAGTTGTAGGGTATTGGCAACAAACCAACGACTTTTAATTTACATGTAAAATAAATTTTTTTGTGTTAAAATACAAACATATTGTCATTCTATTATTATCATAACTCGTAGCTAACTTTTTATTTTATCTAGGAATTTTTTGCTGAAATTTTTGAATCCGCCTCTGCCTTAGGGCCCTTGATCGGAATTGATGGGATGGTCCCTTGCTTGCTTCCGGAGAGTAAATTAGTTTATTGTCCTCCACGTGGTCACACACAGTTTGTACTGTTTTTTGACAATAAATTTATTTATTTATGTAGTTTTATATATATTTATTTATTTATTTATTTATTTATCATTCTCAGAATTTTAAAGGCTTCTGACTATTCTACAGGTGTTAAGGATTGCTGCTTCTTAAGTTATAAAAATATTTTTTTAGGAGTTGAAGCCGATTGATGTTCAGATCCAGACTGTGACTCCAGTGGTGGACAGGACTACAGGGAGTATATAAACATATGCGATGAATTTCTGTTTTCAAATCTAAATATTTTTGAATTTTCTCATTGTCAGCAGTTTGTAGGTTGTGGGTGTTTGTTACTAATACACCTATGATGTGTGTGATTTTCTTGAGTTTGTCCATTATAATAATATCTGGTTTGTTGTGATGGATTGCCTTATCGATGAGGATTGATCTATCAAAATAAATTGAGTGTTAGCTGTTCTCTGAAATGGGTTTTGGGAAGTAATTGTAGTACGGGACGGCGTCTTCTGTTACTCCATTTATTCCCGCCGAGTTTCTGATGGATAATATTAACCTATAGAGTTTCTGATGGTAACCATAATTATAATTATTATTGTTATTTTGTTGTGCAATTGTATTTTCTCTGTTCAAACAGGTAGTTGGGGCGGGCTTATATACCGAGCTGGAAGTAAAATTTAGTCTTAGTCGAGAAAGAAATTTCCTTGTTAGGTAGCATGTTTGTAATTTATTATAATTACTAACACTATTATTGTAAAATATATCGTTATTNCCGAAGTCAGTGGAAGGATGAAAAATCGGGAGAAGCGACGTCTCATATTGCATTTGCTCGCGTATGCCACATAGCCTTTGCGGAGATCGTCTTACAAGGCGACCTGTCGGCCCTTCGCCTTCCGCCCTAAGGGCACCCTTGGGCACGAGGCGGTCGAGGGCTTTCCTCTCTCTCCCTTGGTCCTCGTATCCGCGCCCTCTTAGCTACATTCCGCAAGGGGTCGCACCCTCCGGACGCAATGCGGAAAAACATGGCGAGGGACGGACATAGACTGAGACCCGCCCTTCAACCCCACCCACATTGACTTTGATTTCACATCTACTCCCGTCCTCCGTTGCCATTACTCTCGCATTCAGAGTCAATGACATCTTCGCCACTGATCTACCACAGCTGATATCCTTCGGGTCGGAAGCTCTACAAGCAGAAGCAGATGGGACTGAAGATGCGACTTGTAGTGGTTGGGGGGACCACCCCCACTTTTAGAAAAAAAATATTTATTCTATTTTAGACGTTTGGAACTATAATTGTTAAACAATTCCCCCACAAACACTACTATTTCTGTATCCCTGTCATATTTATTAACCGAAAGTTATACCAGAAGGACTTGGAGATCTCATTATATATAAAAGATTATTAAGGTTAATACGAAGTCGTCGAAGATAGAAATTAAAAAAATATTTACTTTCCGCTGTTGTATAAACTATTTAAAGAATTATATCGCTTACTTTTTTTAAGCCTTAAGGGTGAAATTCTCTACTAAGAAATTACTTTACTCATATTATGTTGTATTTACTGTATTCTGTTTTTTTTAGATTCACCATTCCTATGCACAGGTAATACTTTATCTCTATAGAAATATTCAATACTTTATCTCTATATAAATCATGTTATATTTTATATTTAACTAATGTATGAGTTTTGTGGTTTAATAAATAAATAGTGTTAGGTCCAGACTCTGGAATCAATCTTGGAACACGAGGTAGATCATTCAAAAGAGTAGGATTCTTGTTTCGTTTTAGCTAGAACATTGTACGAAAAAATTATTGTGTTTTAAGATCTAATGGCTTAGTTGTTGGCGAGTTATACAGTACAACAACAATAATAATAATAATTCTTTTCATACATGCAGAAATGAGGAGTTCTTTTCATTTAACCTCTTACGAGGATGGATAGTGAAATTTATTCTGCACAACTATTGTTAATTCTGAAACATTGTGCATATATCACTTAGGTCGTATCATGGTGTTGTGCGACAGATTTNATTCTGCACAACTATTGTTAATTCTGAAACATTGTGCATATATCACTTAGGTCGTATCATGGTGTTGTGCGACAGATTTCACTATAACGATGTTAAAACCAATTGTATTTAACGTTACAAATCAATTGGCGAGTCTTTCTTCTTTATTTTGAAATTCGGATAATGGATTGAACCATCTCAAAGTTAGACAGGGCAGTGAACAGCGACAAACATATCTATGAGATGGTTATTAAAGGGAATAATGGGGGAATGTAATACTGGAATGCAAATCGCCGTTGTCTACTCTTAAAATTATAATTTGATGTACTAATGATATATGGAACGTAACATCTTTAACGGACAAGGAAGTAGAAATAGTGGAAGAGATGGAAAAATACAAATTGAAAATACTGGGTATCAGTGAAACAAAGAAGAAAGGACACGGTGAAGTAAATCTAGATAAAGGATATGTACTGAAATATTCTGGAGTTGGAGAGAAAACAAGAGCGATAGAAGGAGTAGGAATAATAGTCGACCCAGATACAAACAATAGAGTGATATCCTGGGAACCCGTAAACTCGAGAATTATGAAACTGGACATGCAGCTTGAAGAAATTAAATTATATGCTCCAACTGAAGACAAAGAAATACCAGAAAAGGGAGCATTCTATACGCAACTGCAGAGAACTATAAACACAAGTAGAGAAATTAACAATCATATTATCATCATGGAGGATTGGAACGCAAGGATAGGCAACGATAGGAGAATAAGTAACGGAAGTATGGGAGGGCATGGAGAAGAAATAACCAGAATTGATAATGAAACACGCATGATAGAGATGTGTGTGGATAACCAGTTACTGATAGACAACACTTGGTTCCCACATAAATCAATACACAAATTTACGTTCAAAACAGTAAAAAAATCAAGTAGAATACAAAAGCCTTATAGATTATTTCACATACACCAGAGCATTTAGATATGTAGTACAAGACATCAGATTTTGCAGGAGCGCGGAGCTGAAAGTAATGAAAGTTAACATCAAGGTCCAGAAAGATGTAAAAATCCAAAAAGTGTAAGAAAATAAAGGTCGAGGAACTACGGGAAGCAGAGAAAAGAAAGGACTATCAAGAGAATTTCCATAACAAGTTAATCAATCACGGTAATATAGAAGAGTGGGACTTGGAAAGAATATGGGATACCTTCAAAACAGCAATAACTAAAACTGCAACTGAGGTATGCGGCATAAAAACATGGACAGAAGAGTGGCAAATTTAAAACGGAAAGGGAAATTAAAGAGGGAGATTCCTTAAGCCCACTACTATTTATAATTTGCATGGATCAAATCATAAAACAACCAAAAAGGAGAACAAAGAAATACAACGTGGGAAATTGGAGGATGCAACCGGTTTGGATACAGTCTTTGGTATACGCGTAAGATATAGTTTTAATCACCGGTAATGAAGATGAGATGCAGGTAGTAATACAGGATGGGGAAGCGCATTTCAGGATAGAGGAATGAAGATAAATACCAAAAAAGCAAAGTTATGCATATAGGTAAGGACAGAAACGAATTAAAGTTTTCTGGGATGGTGAACAAGTGGTGACATACGAATATCTAGGTACGGTGATTTCAGAGTATGGTAGACATGATGCCGAAATAAATAATAGAATTGAAAAGGCCAATAAAATTTACTACCAAATATACAATAATATTTTGAACATGAGAATAGGAAACAAACCCAAATTTGCAAATATTTAACGCGGTTTATAAGAAATCATTAACATATGATACAGAAAGTCTACCTACAAATAGGAGAATGGAAAGCAGACTAAGTGCTTCAGAAATGAAATTTCTCAGCAAAATAGTTGGGAAAACAAAAAGAGACTGTATAAAAAAGAAGTCAAAGAAGAAGAACTTAAGCATACTCCGCTGTCGCAGACACTGGAAGAAAAGAGTCTTAAATGGTTTGGCCGTGTGACAAGAATGGAAAGCCACAGGAAAACCAAGGCAATACTGAATACACGACCAGAAGGGAAAAATGTAGTGGGGAGACCCCGAGGAACATGGGAACAGTACATAGAAGAATTATGCAGAAAGAGAGGAACAACAAAGAAGAACTAATGTTTATTTAGACTGTTTATATTTGTCAAAGGTAAGTCTTTTATATATCCAATTGGATCAGTCACCTTAATATAAATAATTCAGACAATGCATCGACCATTGTGTTAATATTTTCTTAAACGATACGTGGATTAGAGTGGCGTCAATAAAAGTTCAAGTGCCTTAAATATATCAATGAAAGCGTCTCAAACAATTTTCATCCCAGAACACTTGTGACACCGAATTTCAGCGATCACTCTGGCGTAGCCGATCTGGTTGCTCTATTGGTAAAGGTTGATGGTTCTGGGTAAAATCATTTGTGGTACCCAATACTGTTACACATGCTCAATATCTCCGTCATAATTTGTATAAACCAACTTAAGTTTTTCGTGGGGTACCCAGACTCATCTGGAAATCAACCAGCTTCTGGTTCGAAGCGGTATAATGATAAAAACCTTCAGTTCACCGATAATGTATTAGGTGTGATCGCTTTGCATTAAGCCCTTAAGGCATTAACAAATCAACTGTTTTAAGAATCGGATCCACCAAAGAAGGTGGGAGGGGGGGGAGCGTTCAGTAGAGGAAGCGGTCGATGAATCCAATAGGGACAGTGTCATGCATCCATTGGTGAGAAGAGACGGATGGCGCACTCTTGTTGATTTGTGTTCTGTGCTCTTATGCATGATATACAAGTACAAACGCTAATTGCCTCGTTTGTTGTTTGCAGGAGCTGCGAGGACAACGAGTTCCAATGCTCTGATGGCAGTTGCATCTCTCTGACATGGAAATGCGATCTGGAAACAGACTGCAGTGATGGCTCCGATGAAGTGGAATGTGGTAAGTTATTGAAGGTGGTATTTTTTTTACGTCAGGTTACTGTCCTCGAATACATCAAATAATATGATGTAATTTTAGGATGAAACCTCAGATTTCCCACTTTAATTAATATAACAATATTTTCGTGAAATATCACGTCTTTCGTGTATATAGATTGACTTATCTGTTGGTCTAAATTACTAGACAAAACAAGATGAAATTCGGATGCGAGATATACTCCAGTGATTCTCATTGTATATCGTTGTCATAAATTAAATATTTCGTATGCTTTACGTTAATTTTATTGTAATTCATCGTAAGAAAGAAAACAACCAATGTGGTATTCAAGGAGTCTGAACGAAAATAGTCGTCAACTTGAACCCACCCTTACTGTAGACTTCAATGTCGCCAGAAGCGATTATTGTAACTAATTTTTGCCTCTGACTTTATAGCTTGGGACAACCCTTAAAATACTTAACGCATCCTGGGAGGAGGAAGGGGGGTTATGATATTGTTGCACTGCGTTACGGCGTGGCAGGTGGCGGTCGGGATGTCAGTCTGGGTAATACTAAGTTTTATGGGGAGCTTTAAGTTTGTCACTGTGAACCATCTACTCAACCGCTCAGTGAAAGCAAGAGCCATGAAGAAAGAACCATGAACTCAGTGTGTCAAAATAAGTCCCTGCCTTTTTCAGAAAGCAAAAAGAAATTATTAACTAGGGTGTGGGAGGTAAGGCTTGCCTTTAGTAACGATGGGCGGTATCGTAGCTGGTGCATTATGGAAGAGTGGGAGTGTTAAGAAATAGTAATTTTTAAACACCGTTATTTAGGACGGTTCCCTAGACCCATTTCACACCAGGCGACCGGTCTCTGTGGCACGTCTCGAGAACACGTCGCTCCTTCAGTTTAAATTTCAGTTTATGTCCTTTCATTTCAGTTTAACATGATATTAAATTGAATTTCCCTGAATGCTTTCACACACAGAGGCACGTATTCTCTGTCTGCGCGATCTGTTTTTTGAGGCGCCCATTAGACTGACAGGTCTCCGGAACAAAATAAAACAAAAGTAGTAAGATAAGCGGAGTATTCGAAATACTAGTCACGTTATCTCTTGAATGAAGCGTTTCCATTAGTTCCCTCCAGATCGGGTGTTATTATTTGTTCCTCGTGCCCTTAGAGCGCTGATAAGCGAATTCATATTCTTAGTACAATGCAATGACGTCAGAATATCCACAATATCAACTTCGTGTCTCGGAGATCGGTTTTCAACTGCGAAACGACCCAGCGACGAGTCTCCGAGACCGGTCACCTGGTGTGAAACCACCCAGCGACGTGTATCAGAGACCGGTCGCCTAATGTAAAAGTCCGCTACGGAGTGTACGCCCAATGCGGCAGTATTTATGTAGCGTATAAATGCAACGCTATTTTGTATTGCAGCTGAAGTGGAGCCAGCGCCATGTGGAGAAGGTGAGTTCCAATGTGCGTATCCGCGTTGCGTGCGCCAAGAATTCCGCTGCGACGGCGACGACGATTGCGGCGATTGGAGCGACGAAGACGACTGTCCACGCGCCAACGCACCCACGCAATGCAACGCAGCGGAGTTCAAGTAAGTGCTATCACCATAAACATTATTACGCCTTTGTAGCAGAAAATTTGTGTTCTTTTTCTGCGTAACCGGACGAAGCGAATCACACTAAAGAAGTATAGTACATTCGAGCATTAAAAGATGTGTTGATGATTTCCTATTGTTTTATCTTTCACCTTTTCCTTTCCAAGATAACGACAATTAATAATTACATCAATAAAAGAAGATACTTGACTCATTCATTTGAAAAGAATTTGACTCATTATTTTTCTTGAGCTCTAACAAAATGACTGCCCTGTCGCGTCTGACCTCACATCTACTATTCAGTACTGTTCTTGTGTCCTGTTGTCGATGTTAATTATGAAACCGAGTGAAACTTGCCTACCACAAGCAGATAGGGGAAAGTAGTATCTGTCATATTATTCCGGTCAATCAAATAGACTTGCAAAATAAAAGAAAAAGTTATATTAACTTACAGAATGAGAGCTAAATTCAATTTTTTGCGAGATTTAATCGCACGAGTTCTGCTAGTTATGAATAAGGGGATTGCAGCTGGTAAAATTAAATACTTCTTTTTTACATCTCTACGAAAATTATTTATCTCTATGACAAAAATTCGAAGTCACCCGTACCAAAACACATAAAATAATGTTTTGAAATCAGTTTCAAACCACATAAAATCCATAAATTCAGTATTTGGAATCCGTTTTTGATATCAAGGATTATATCCGTGAGAGACCCTCAACATTAAGCTCCCTAATTTGGAATTGTTTTCAGGTGTGATGAAGGAAAATGTATATCAGAGCTTTCATTATGTGATGGTGAAAAAGATTGTGAAAATGGAGAAGATGAGGAAGGTTGTGCTGAAAAAAGTGTACGAATGTGTACTTCAGAAGAGTTCAGCTGCGGGAATCATGGCAATTGTATACTGGTGAGCGTTAATTTATATTCCTTACATTTCTGTTGGAGATCTAATTTTTTGAAACATATTGATACTCATCTCTTTTTTTGGGGGGGGGGGCAGAATTTTTAATTTGATAAAAAATCAAATGTGTAGAGATAACAATGCAAACATTTTTAAATTACGGCAGATCTAGGTTGGCTCATGGAGTGCTTGCAAGCCAGTACTTTGCTCTGGAGCTCAACTATCTGCAGCTCCACACATGATAGTAGTGCATTAACATAATACACTGGGTATATTCCATTTCTTATTACAGTAGTATTTACCTGATGGGTAAAGTGAAGGAGGTTACTGAGGAGGTATGTTATGCAGCAATTGTTGAACTCAGAGTAATGTTCTTTTTTTGTTAGAAGACAGTATTCAGGGCCACGGGACCCAGAGGACTGAGAAGGTATCACAGCTCAGAATAAGGTCAAGTTTAGAGTAGGGCTGATGTCATATAATTGCAGGAGGGCTCAGTTAAAAGACTGATGGGCATATGGATTGGTGAGGACAATGGAATAGGTGCCAAGCTAATGCATCTTTATTGCCATCATGGAGAATGTAGTTTTCAGTTCTTATGCAGTTTATAAAATACAGACATTCTCTAAAGGAGAAGCAAAATTCTCAATAAGTAAATGTAAAACAAATAATGTAGATGAACATTGCGGACCTAAAAGACAGAACACATACTTTGATGACTAAACAAGTGAAGTTTATTGTTATTAACTTTATTGATGATTTTTAGAGTCACAATGGAACTAAAGCATTTGAGGGTGCACTTAGATGTTATAAAATAGACAAAGCTTCATTTTGATAAATAATATGTTTAAGGAACAATTAAAAACAAATGACTGTATTTAAGTATTAACTTTCTATCAATTTAGTTACACTCAAATATCTTATAAACTAGAGAATTCAAATTAGTTAAGAATCATTCTCACAATTTCGATTATAACCAATTTGTTAACTACTTTCATTTTTTGTCAATGATTTGTGTGTTGAAATATTAGTAATAAATTGTGGTTAGACTTCATTTTTCTAATTGCTTATTACTAATTAGAACATATGTGACCTCCTTTGTACATGTTAAATGAGGGCTGAATCTATTTTATTGTTTCTTTCAGAAAACCTGGGTGTGTGATGGTGTTCAAGATTGTTCAGATGGTGAGGATGAAAGTACTTGTGAAGCTCAGTGTGAAAAGTCACAATTTCGATGTGGAAACGTGAACACCAATGACACAACATCGAGAGGTGTATTTGCGTGCATTGGTAGAAAACATGTTTGTGATGGGAAAAAAGATTGTCCAAAAGGAGAAGGTAGTGAACTATTGAAAATTGATTTTCTGAATGAAATTAGGTAACATACACAGACTAATATTAGTCAATGATTATACATATCTAAAGTACATCTATTTTTCAGATGAAAAAAATTGTCCGAGGAAGAAGGAGTGTGAAGCAGGTTCTAAATGTCAGCAAGGGTGTGTAACATTGCCCGACGGTACTGATGGATGTACCTGTCATCAAGGTTTTGCCCTCAATAGTGACAATTACAGGTAACCCTTTATCTCAAGTACTTAATTAATGCTTTTCTGCTTTTCTTCTAATTGTGATAATTTTATCCAGTTGTCACGATGTGAATGAATGTCTATTTGAAACTGACCCTGTGTGCAGTCAAACATGTAATAACACTATAGGGTCTTTCACGTGTGGTTGTATGACTGGATATGTTCTGCGGCCTGATGGCCGGACCTGCAAAGCCTTAGGTGCTGCACCAACATTACTTTTTGCAAACAGGGTAGATATAAGACAAGTAAGTGGATAACTATTTATAAAGCATGGATTTCCCAAAGTCCATTTAATATTGAATGGAAAATCATAAATATTTAGAGAAAATTTTATAAATATCATAAGAGCAATTCTGTAGTTACCTCTGCATCTTGGCATATAGCCCATAGCCAAAGAAGAAAAGATACATTGCATTTTTATTTTTGAATCATGCTAGAAATTATTGATATTTTATTAAAATATATTTTTGTTCTTATTATGTTGTAGGTGAGTTTGAACAGTGTCAAATATACTGCTTTACTCAAAGGTTTACATAATGCTATTGCCTTAGATTACCATTACGCACAAGGTTTAATATTTTGGTCTGATGTATCCATGGACGTAATAAAGCGAGCAAGCCTCAATGGTTCAGGATCTGTTGGTAAAATCATCATGCTCTTAGTACACTTCACTAACAAAACTAATAATTATTTACATGTATTTTTAATCATCAATTCCCTTTCAGATATTATTCGGTGGGGATTAGAGAGTCCAGGAGGTATAGCAGTGGATTGGGTCCACAACCTCATCTTTTGGACTGATTCTGGAACGAGCCGTGTAGAAGTTGCATCGCTAGATGGAATGCATCGCTATATCATAGCATCTAGTGATCTGGATAAACCTAGAGCCATTGTGGTACACCCTGGAGAAGCTTTGGTATTTTGGACTGATTGGGGTAAGTTTAGCTTGAATTCAACTGATAGAATTTGTAAACTTCCACAGCAAAAACTTGGTGAATAAATAAATGAATTTTACCATCAAAAAAAGCAATAACAAACTTTCTTTGAAGAATCCCAATACCAGTGATGCAGTTACGTTAAGTTCAAAGCAACCTTGCTTCTTCAGAAAACCACAAATAAAACAAAATCTTTAAATAGAAAAATTCTCTGTATTTGATTAAACCACTTTTTCATATTATTGTTCTATTAGTACATTTAATTTTTTGTTCAATGTTGGTAGAGAAATTAATAGCACCAATGCTAGGTATGTTCTTCAACCATATTCTCCTTTTTTTATGGCATGAATTTTTATCCAGGTACACAACTGCACAAAAATTCACAATTGTAGAGACATACTAGATTTCTCTGAGGGAAATTTCTGAAGAATGTAATTAGCATATATTATCTTTTTATTCCATTTTCTTTCATATCTCACTCTATCCTTCTTCATTAAAATTAAATAAAATTCAAAATACTTTCAAAACTTTTTCGTGTTCTTGGAAAATGCCTACAATTTACTTTCTTTATTTTTAAATTATTAATTTACTAATTCTCTGAATGACACATCATAACTCCCTATGTCTGGTTCCTCTTAAGCTGTGTTGCTTGGCAAGCTTGGAATCTGTCACCCTAGTGCCATGACAGTGTAAAGACTTGATAATGTTCCAGGTGATGGATTGGCGAGACATTTCCTGTGAAATTTAGAATATTGGTAAATACTGGGATGTTGAAAGCTTGTAGAATAGACAAATGATAAACAAACCATACGCTGTGAGACTTCCCATTCAGATATATCAAGGTCTTTGTTGACACGTTGCCATCTACTTCAATGAAATTATCTTCTTTTTAAAACGGGTTTATATTGTTCTTCATTGGGTTTGGATACTTTTGTTTCAACCCCAATTAACTTACCTAATAATATTTTTTAATTATCAATTTATGTTTTATCTGTCAAGTTTGTCAAATTAATACATGTATTTCTTTTTCAGGGCCTAATCCAAAAATAGAGAGAGCTGAAATGGATGGCAGTAATCGAAAAGCTGTGATAACAGAATTTTTATTTTGGCCTAATGGTATGTGCATAGACTACACAACTAGCCGTATTTATTGGGCTGATGCCAAACATCATGTCATTGAAACAGCAAAATTTGATGGATCAGATAGAAAAAGAGTAAGAGACCATTTAATGTATTGATTTTGTGGATTAACATGTTTTGGTAATAAGTTTACATCACCCTCCTTCTCAATTTTTTAATTTCAGGTTCTTAGTAAAGGCCTACACCATCCATTTGCTTTAACTTTATTTGAAGATGCCATTTATTGGACTGATTGGCATACAAAAAGTATTCAAACAGCCAACAAAAATACAGGCATGGGATTACGCACAATACATTCTCGCCTCCATTTTCCTATGGATATTCACAGGTATTAAGCAACAACTGTTCATCTTTTTTATCATTTAATAGTCTAATAACTTAAAAGAAGATTCTCTATGAATAACGTTACAATAGATTTAGATATTTTTTACTTAATGAAGCATGTTTCTTATGAAGTTTCAATAAATTCTATCTACACATGTTTTATGAATTCAACAGTTATCACCCACAAAGACAGCCTTCCTATCCCAATAGATGTGGCAAAAACAATGGTGGCTGTTCTCATATGTGCCTGCCTAATAGAAGTTCCAGTCGCTATCAGTGTGTCTGTCCTATGGGCCTTAAACTTCGGCCTGATGGGTGAGTCTATATTATGTTTTATTAAATAAATTTAGCTATTCTATTTTGATATTAGTATTGCATTTATTTTAGAAAACTATAAATATCTTTTTAACTTTCAACTCAATCACATCTTTACATTTTCATTGATTTCATCATCACATCTTTGATTTCATAAAATTTGATTTCATTGTGTAATAACCTGTCAAAAGTTTGATTGTAAGGTTTGATGAAGTAATTTTAAATTAAGAATTCTTTTCAATGACTCTACACCATTGTTGATAGAGTAGGCTATAGAAGCTGAAGGTAGGGCTGTTGAAGAAGGAAAATAACTCAAATAACAGTAGGTATCTAAGTGTACAGTATCATAATGTTCTTTTGCTGACAATTTGGTGGCTCAAGTACTTTATCAGGGCTCTAATGATCTAGACGTTGGTGAGCTCTTTAGCCCCAATTAAGAGAAAAAAAAATACTTTAACAAAGGCTGCCCTATGATATGCAGGAACTGCGATAGGATTGGTAAAATCTTCTTACCTTTAAAAATCATTACCTCATATATACATTGAATTAATTTATATGATAATAAATTATATCGTAAAACTACAATAGA
Organism: Laupala kohalensis; assembly: GCA_002313205.1. Taxonomy (NCBI): domain Eukaryota; kingdom Metazoa; phylum Arthropoda; class Insecta; order Orthoptera; family Trigonidiidae; genus Laupala; species Laupala kohalensis. The sequence continues at coordinate 417,662 of NNCF01126590.1, read as the reverse complement.
AAACAAACACCTGATTTATATTATCTTTTTTTCTTCTAGTAAACCTTTCTCTGAGGGTCATTAAATAAAATACATCATTTAATTGCAGAATGAACAATTTTAATCTCATCTATTTCTTCTATTATTATCAACAATCTTTTTTTTTTTACAGAAAAAGTTGTGAATCAACTCCAGAAAAGCTTTTATTATTTGCTCGCAAGAAAGATCTTCGTGTGAGACAATTAGGAGTAAGTCCTGACAAGGCTGTTGACATGGCTATTCCTCTGGATGGAATTCAATCTGCTGTTGCTCTTGCTTGGGATTCTGACACTGACTCAATATTTTGGACTGATGTGGAAGCAGACACTATAAGTTGTGCATCATTAAATGGCAGCAATGAGAGGATAATCATCAATTCCAATCTTGGTATATTTGTACTAATCTCCAACAGACGATGTCTTTATCAAATTTTTCATAAAGTAGTTCATATAAAAATGCCTTTTGTAATATAAATTGAGTGATGTTGACCATACTCTCCTCTGACAATTTCTCCAGACTATTTCGGGAGCAGTTGTTCTCATCCTCTACAGTTCAACTAAAGCTCCTGAAACTAGTCCAAAGAAAATTATAAGTGGAAACTGTAGCCAACATCACTCAATGTATATTTTAACAGTAGTGACTCCACTGTAAGTTCCCAAAGTATTTTACTTCATAATGCTCTATGAATCTATTTTTAGAATCTCCTGCTGGTTTGGCTGTTGATTGGGTAACAAAGAAGCTTTACTGGACAGATGCTGGCACAAATCGAGTGGAAGTATCTAATCTTGATGGTACAATGAGAGCTCTGCTAGTATGGGAAGGGCTCGATAAACCGAGAGATATTGTTGTGGACCCTCTAGGTGAGCTCGATAGAATTTTCAGAATACTTGAATAATGTTGTGATTGAAATGTTCTTCTGTGAAAACTTTCATCATGACTGAAGTTAATTAATAATTTTATTGTCAAAAAAGCAGTTACAAACTGCGCATGACCTTGTGGAGAACAATAAACTGTGCAGTTTAATTTTTATCAACACTTATTGTTTACCTGTACTTCTTATGTAGACCTAGTATAAATGTAATGTGTGCTTCAATTTCATTGCAGAAAATTTAACATAATTTATAGCATTACCATATTTACTATAAGAAAGTCTATTTTCCAACTTTGTATCTCTATTTCTCATTTAAACCCCTTAATTGCAAATGAAAATATTATTTTGACAATTCAAAATTTTTGAAACCAGTCCTCTATTACTCAAATATTTCTGTAAATTTTATCAATATGTTTAATAATATTAAGTAATACTATGTGTTGATAAATATTAAGTGTATTTTTAATGATTTAGAGTGAATAGTTTTTTTTTATATTTTCCTTTCTTAATTAGTCTTCTTAATTCCTATTCACATTCTTACACATATCATTGTGTGACAGGTGGTTATATGTATTGGAGTGATTGGGGCCAAGTACCCAAAATTGAACGAGCTGGAATGGATGGATCAATACGAGCACCTCTCATAACTCAAAATCTTGTTTGGCCTAATGGTTTAGCAATAGATTATGAGAGAGCACATTTATATTGGGCTGATGGAGGAACAAAAGCCATTGAATTTGCTTCTTTAGATGGAACTGGTAGAACTACTCTGATAGGTGAGTATAATGAAAAAGATCTGGTGGTACCAGAATTAAGGGTTTTAAGGTGTTTATTCTGTGGGAAGTTAGTATGAAGTAGTTGATGAATTATGAAGTATTGATCCCCATTCAATCCTTCCATCTCTTTTGAGTCTATTGGTACTCCATATTACTAGAAATAAGTTGTAGTGAGAAACTATTTGTTTTGTTCTTTTACACAAAGAAATACTTCTGTAAAAAATGTATTTCATTGTAATTTCTTAAGAAACAAAGAAGATTTTTTCTCTTGATTGGAAATTACAACTTGTACAACTGGAAAGTTGAATATTTCTCATGTTTTTTCATTTTCATCAAGACAATTTATTTTCTGAAACCATTATTTGTGCTCAAACTTGAGAAGGCTTTTAAATTTTTGTTTGTTTTTTTGCTTTTAGTTGGTTTTTGAAAAGTCCAGTTTTGAACAACCAACTTATCAAATAAATATAAATCATAAAATCACAATTATTTCATTTTTTATTTCAGAAAGGTTTCTTTTCTTCCATTATGCAATAACACTTCTCATCAATGAGTTTCATTAAAACATCAATTTGTTTTTTATTTAACTTTTATTTAACTTTGATGTTTCTTGTGTATTCAAAGGGTCTGATCTTCCTCATCCATTTGGACTAGCAATTTTTGAGAATAAAATATACTGGACAGACTGGAATACAACAAGTATTCATATGGCTGATAAAATGACAGGAAAAAACAAAACAGTCTTGAGGTAAGAATTAATTTGTTGATCCTTGAATTACTATTTTGAACAATACAATTTTTCTGTGGTGAAATGATGTAAGTAGTTCAAGTAGAAAGCATGTAGGAGAGGCAGAGAAGAATGTGGGAGACGACCGAGGACAGGATTGGAGGGATCTTGTGCATTAGGTCCTTGCTACTAGGCTACAGCACAATCTGATGTAATTTCGCCTCCGAAAAATCGAATTGTAACTTAGTGAAAATTAAGTAAAGGAAAAAGCTACTTCGTACCTTACCACTGTAATTGTGAGTTTTTACTGTAGAAAAAGGGGTCAGGTTTGGGTTGTTTCTTGGTGATACTGGTGTGGTGAAGTATGATATCTGCTGTGTAGATGAATAAGAGAATGGTGAGAAAAATTAACATATTCCTTTCGTTAAAAAAATAAATTATATTTGCTACATAAATTTGTACTTGCATTTCAGAATCATAAATTGCCTTAAATGTGCATTGTATTGCATCAAACTTTTCAAATCTTTCCAAATCCCTAAATGCCTCAAGATCTCACTCCACCACCCTTCAAATAAAATCCAGGATCCGCCCTGCAGCTGAGTCAATGCTACAGAAAATCATTGAACGCGAAAAAGTATCTTATAAAGAAGATTTTATTCAAAACGTTTTTGTTGGATTTGGTTAATTCCAAGACTTAATATAACAACATGGCACAGAGATTTTGTATGTAACAGGATAGGGAAAGTGTTTAATGTGTAACACCACTCCGTTGTGTTGTAGGTCTGGCATTTCAGGACTGATGGATGTCAGAGTATTTCATCGTGGTCGAATTCCAGTTCCCACGAATTGTAGCTCAAGAAACGGTGGTTGCTCACACCTTTGCCTTTTGGCACCAGCACCTCGCAGTTTTTCCTGTGCTTGTCCTATTGGAATAAAGATAGGGGTGAGAAAAAAAGTTTACAAATAATATCCATTGCTTCATTTTTAATCATCATATTTTATTCTTCATTACATTAAAGTTTCTTTGTTGACATTGGTAGCTAGATGATGCTAGCAATTTCAGCAACTCAGCTTCCACTTATTTGTAAAATGAAATATGATAATTGAAAACAAAACAATGGGTATCATTAAAATGTCTAAAACTGTCAATGTTTTATCAACACTTAAAATGAAATATTCTTCCATAAATCTTTTTTTTTAATCTACTTAATTATTGTTCTTTGCAGAAAAATCAAAAGACCTGTGCATCAGGACCTACCAATTCATTAATATTTGCCCATAGGGTTGACATTCGACAAATTTCCCTTGATGTATCTTATTCAGTCGATGTTGTCCTGCCTCTTCCATCTTTAAAGAATGCTATAGCTGTTGATGTGGACAGAAAAACTGGTAATAAAATTTATTTCTTTAAATTATATTATGACAAATAATACATTGTATGGAGATCACTGAGTTGCACATGATGTTTATAATTATTCCAGGTGAATTATATTGGACCGATACAGCAGAAGATACTATACAGAAATCAACTCCTGATGGAAAGTTCATTGAGACAATAATTCAAGATGGCCTAGAAACTGCTGATGGCATTGTAGTGGACTCAACAGGGCGGAAGGTAAGACAAACAATTTCAGATATTTGTAAATGTGCACATTCATTTGTATTACCACTAATATTAAATTGAACCCAATCAATCTAGTTATATTGGACTGATGCTGGAAGAAACAGCATTGAAGTTGCTGAATTGGATGGAAGGAATAGGAAGGTTCTTATATGGGTAGATTTGGAATCACCCAGAGCCATCACTCTTCATTATAACTTAGGCTTAATGTATTGGTCTGACTGGGGCAAAAATGCACGCATTGAACAAGCTCATATGGATGGGAAAAGCAGGTATTTCAAAGTTAATTCATTTTTTCTTATTGCTAGAAGTAGTATTTCTTTATTAGTGCAAGAAATTATGTATTTTAATTGTCATACTTATTACAGAAAAATACTTGTGTCAGATAATCTTGGATGGCCAAATGGTTTGGCAATAGATAGACCTGCTGGTAGAATTTATTGGTGTGATGGTAAACGAAAGACATTAGAAAGTACAGACTTATCAGGAGATGATAGAAAAGTTGTTGTCACTGATGTACCTCATCCGTATGGTCTAGTTATTGTTGGCACTCATGTTTATTGGACAGATTGGAAAACAGAAGCTTTGCATCGAGCAGACAAAAATAATGGATCAGATAATGTTGTAATACGAGGTAAATTAGAGGGCCTTATGGACATTCGATCTGTGCAGGTAAGGAAATACCTCTAGCCTAAAATAACATACCTTTAACATTTTTTAAAAATTTCTAATTCTGTATTTTTTTACTCCATTTAGTTTTTTAATACTCCATTTAGCTTGTAAATATGAAGTCAATTAAACTTTAAAAAATTATTTTCTTTATTATGAACTATATACTTTTAACATGTAGGAAAATACTTTTTCAAATTGGAGTGAAATATGGGGGAAAAAATCTTTTTATATTTTGTTTTTAAAGTTATGGCAAAATAAATTTTCATTATTATTATTAAATGAAAAGCATTGATTAATCTTAATTGGTTTTTGTAACTCCTATCATGTGAAGGTTGTTTGATTTTATATCACTCCACATTTTTCTGTTCTGCAAGTATATTTTTACATAGCAATCAATAATATAATCTAGAAAAAGATTATATTATTAAAAAATCTATATTTTGATATTAGTTTATTTACATTAATCCAGAAAAAAATAGTTTATTTATCAAGTAAAAAAGAATGGGAACTTACTACAGAATTACTATGAGAAAATATTGAGTTGATCACATGCATTCCAGTAAGAGCAGTTTGTCGTGGACATCACTCAATTAATATTTAATTAATTACACATTTACATTTCATTTGCTTCAAACATTAATGATTCAGAATGCTGAAATTTAGGATTATGTAAATTTGATTGTTGAAAGATTTATGTGCCTTAGTACAGATTAATATTACATATAATATTACAGAGATATTATATTACATCTCTATTTCAGGGAACATGTTAAATGAGATCTAAATCCAAGACAAAATCTAAATGCCAGGACAAAATCTTAAAATAATGAATTAATTCAATGTTGATCTGGATATATTAAAATCGGAACTAATTAACATATCTACACTTTCATTACCTACATATTATTAATCAAATTTTAATAAAACTTAAATCAATATATTTTTAAAGTTTTAAATAGTTCTAATTTATTTATGCAATGACATTTTTTATTACTCTTTTATCCTGGTTACTTTAATGAGAGAAATGAATTTTACTTAGAACATTATTTCTAAATAATTTGATGTATCAAAACTTAATATTTTTATTGAACTATCTCCATTTCCTTTGTAACATATTTTTTCAAATCTGATAATGGGAAAAATTAATTTCTTTGCTCATTTTGTTTAACATATTTTATTTGGCAGCATATATTGGCTCAGTGCTTTTCTGTAAATGGAGGAATATTTTGATACTAAATAATTTCTGTCAAAGTTCTTCAAAATTAGCAATTCAGGTTTAATTGAATTGATTTATAAATGATTCCTTTCTTTCGAGAATAAATTATTCACAGGAAATATCATTTTTGTTTCAAGAATTGCTAGAAAGCCTTCAAAACGTTTTTCTTGACATCAATTAAAAGTAAAAATGTCAGCATTATTCTCCTTCTAGTTCTGCCATTCAAGTTCATTTGTTAAAGTTAGAATAAATATTCTAATTGTAATATGATTTTAATATGAATCAAATTATTTATGTAATTTACTTGATGGAGCTAGATGATAAGTATTTTATTGACTTTGGATTATTCTTTGACCTTTCAATTATTGCATTTTCAAGAGACCTCTTTTTTAGCATTATGTGTGCAGAAATAATTCATGAGTTGAGTTTTAATCAGCACATCAATCAAACAAGACTCTCAATGTGATGACAATGTTTCAGAAGTAGAATTTCTTTTCTGGCAAGGTGCATGCAGTTTTCCATAATTTTTAAAGATTCAACCTTTTGATGATATATTCAGTAATGAGATTGTTCAACACTTCACAAATAATTTTTACACAGACAGATGTGCTGTAGAAAAGTGACTCAACAATAATTGGAAAACTCTCTAAAAATTTGTATAGTTCAATTTATTGACTGGCGGTGACATATCAGCAGAAACCGATTTGATTTTTCTGATTTTTTTAGTCTAATATCGTGTTTCCAGGTTGCCTTATTTCCAGGTAATGAAAGAGTAAGTTACACAGTCTGTGAACTCAAACAGTTATTTCTCCATTTATCAGTTATTTGCTGTCGTATTTTTAATATAAAGACTCTAATTGCAGATCTCACCTCTTATTAATTCCATGGTAAACTACTTTCCTATTCATCAAGAACTCCAATGTACTCGCCAGATTTAAAAGGAATCACTTTCTAATCCGGTTTCTGTTGGGATATCTTTGCAGTAGTCACCTGTGGCTCTGGAGATTGCTACGGAACAGATTTTTATCACCTTAAAAAATTTACAGATCGGTTACTCTCACTCAAGATTTCCATTGCTTCCTGTGTCAATACACATAAATGTTGGAAAAATAACTTATTTACTGGGAACATTACATGTACTTCTTTCTCCAATCCCCTTACCTTGATTAGGCTTAAGGCCACATTTTTGGGGACAGAGCTGGGGTTTGAGTATATTAATTATAACTTAAAATTATAAATTAAATTATACTTTATTTGCCCAGACAACAATTACGAGTAATTTGCAACTGATATAAGGTACATCAAAAATATGTGTATGTTTTTGTTTTATGTATATGTTTTATTATTTAGGCATTTTGAAGTTGAAAGTATATGTTTAGGAGCAGAAGTTGGAACAGTTAATATTACCAAGATTTGTTTAAGATTTGGTGAAAATTGAACCACAAAATTGGGGGCTACATTATGGGCAATGAATTCACTTATTTTAGTTATTGTATGATATGAAGATATAATATTCGCCCAACAAATCACAATACATAAAGCACACTCTCGTCTCAACTAATGCTTTTTTTGTGAGGAATGAAACCCTTCCTCCTGAGCTATAATCTTAAGAAGGTTATTTGCCTGACTGGTGGAGATGGAATGTAGATACCTAGAGTAAAAGTGGGAAAATACTAAATTTCTGAATCACACAGAGAGAAATGTAGTCTTTGGGATTTACTTCTCCTTTTTATGAATTATTATGTTCTCAATTATTATGTGATCAAATATACTTCCATTTTTTTTTTTTTTTTCACTTTTAGGGCAATCTTACCTGCAATTTGATAAAATGTATAGGGTTCTAAGGCATGAAATCACAAGGTTTTTATGCATGAATTACTCATGTAACTGTGATATAAATATTGATTGATATAAGTTTTTATTGAAGTTCTTGTGAATATTATCCATCTTATCCTGTTTAAACATCTCAACAGGAGTACTAGCTTCTACAATATTCTAGACTTTCTGTATAGGTAGTGTCCTTGCCTGAGAAACCAAAGTACCCAGGTTCAAATACCATAGCTGCCAAGTTTGAGGATTGATATTGAGGAGAGCATCCAAAAAGTAATAAAAGATAATTCTCCTGTTGAGACACTCAAACAGGGTATATGACTATAGATAACATTCACAAAAACTTAATATGATAAACTGTCTTTCAAGATGTCTTACAGAGAAGATTTATGTGTATTGTTTTCTTCTTTTCTATGCTCTGCTGCATTTTGGTTTCCTTTAAGCCCTGTCATACACCTACTTATTTTAATTTTATTAACTGAGTCATTGAAACATTCTGTTAACCACTCCCTCCTGCCTTTGTATATTTCTATTGTGTTTGCTTTTGCTCAATGTTGTGTCTTGTGTCAAAATTGCTGTTTGTCTGTCTGTCTCTGCCTGCCCCACCAAATGCAGGTTGACAACTTCATGGAAAACGCATGTGGGTTCAACAATGGAGGGTGTTCCCATTTGTGTCTGCGACAACCTGATGGCTACTCCTGTGCCTGTCCCACTGGCACATTACTTCAGAATGATGCAAAAACTTGCAATACTCCTCCTTCAAAGTATTTACTATTTGCCACTCGAAATACCCTTGCACGTGTTTCACTTGATACACCGGAATTGTGGGATGTAACTTTGCCAATTCCTGATGTTCATAATGCTATAGCAGTGGACTTCCATTGGGGCAAACAGAAAGTTTACTATACTGATGTACATTTGGACATCATCAGGTATCGTTTTCATAAAATATTTATTGTGTTAATGGTTTTGGATGTTCATAGGAGTTATTGGTTTCCTTGTGAGTAAATAGAAAAAGTATGCAACATAATTAAATTTTTGCAGGGGTGTTGATATGCATAACCTATCAAACACAGAAGTAATTGTGTCATGGAATCTTACTACTCCTGATGGATTAGCTGTTGATTGGATTGCTGACAACATATATTGGACAGATGCTGGCCGGAAAGTTCTGGAAGTTGCTAGAATTGATGGGACATGCAGGAAGATTGTGATTTCTGAAGGACTGGATGAACCTCGAGCCCTAGCCATCTTTCCTCGTAAAGGGTATGTTTATTCCTTTGTGTAAAAGTTATACAAAATTATTGACAATCATTAACATTCATTAAAGAAATTGGTTATTGACTTGCTGATGTATAGAAAGACAAAATTGAAGAGCCAAAAACTATTTCTTTTGCTCAGATCATTCAATATATCATGGTGTTCACTATTACAATGTAAAAAGTTTTGGCCTTTAAGTGTCATTATTAATTTTTACAATATTAAAATAACAAAATTACACGTTTCTAAAATACTTTGATTGTCATTTTAAGTTCAGTTCACTCATATCCTTGCATTATAATATTCTGACCCCCCCCTCTCTCTCTCTCTCTCTCTCTCTCTCTCTCTCTCTCTCTCTGATTATGTGATTCCCATCCTACTGAATCTCCCTTGACCAACCTGGTGGGTTATATATGTGAGACATTAGCCTTTGTAGCTAAAATTGATAGGGTCATATAATATTAATTGATAGGGCTCTTGGATGTTTGTGAATGTTGTTTCCCTTGGACTTAATCATATTAATCTGTCAACTTGATCATACATAATCATTCATTATATCTTTTATATTTTCTTTCATGTGAATCTCAGAAGTGTGCTTGGTGATATGGTAAATTATTGGTTTCAGAACTATGTCCATCTTCCACAATCCAAGCAATAAGCTTAATAAATAACTTTTTTCCTATTTTCTCCAACTTTATCATTCCAAATGCAAATGTTCCTATTATCTTTTCCTATTTCTTATAATGAAATTTTCTTTTTGGGGGATAACTGTGCATTATGCAAAATAAGTTCAGATACAATAGTACATTGTTCAAATAAATTTTAAAAATAAATTTACCTGCATAAATAGTTATTTAAATAACTTGATGTTTTTTGTTGATAGATTTCTTTACTGGACTGACTGGGGAGACAACCCTAAAATCGAGCGTTCTTTACTGGACGGATCTTCTCGAACGATGGTAATCAGCACTGATCTTGGTTTTCCTAATGGACTAGCTTTGGATTATGAAGCTCGAAGGCTTTATTGGGTTGATGCTCTAAGAGATCGAATTGAAACATCAGATTTATATGGGCAAAACAGGGTTCAACTTGTACCTGAAGCCACACATCCATTTGGATTAACCCAGGTTTGTAGTTAATGTTAAAATGAAAACATTTTTTGTCCAAGCTTTCTGAAGCAATACAGATAAGAAATGATTTTTGATTCAAATAATGCCTGTTCTAAGAATTTTAAAAAAAATTTTTACTCATGCTAACTTCCATTTCCTGGTAAATGTTTTGAGGGATGTTTTCCTCATCTTTAGCCAATTAGAATAATTCCAGAGAAATGTAAATGATAGAATTTTTTTCTTATGTATTTTTATAAAGTATCTTAAGTCAATGTCTGAGGCTTTTTTAATATGACTCAGTAAAGAATAATTAACCCACACCCTATTAGATCTTCAACAGTATGTCTACAGAATTGATTCTGTAGGTCATCTGTAGGATTTGATTGACTTTCTACTGAATTTTGTTAAGCATGTGTTAATAATTTAACTGAGCCACTTTGCTTTTCCCATTCTTCCTTACACTTTCCTTTCTTAGAATCTTCTCTTCAGAACTGATAGTGTGTACTATCAGTTCAGGCTCAGTACAGGGTTGATGTAATGCATAGATACAAAACACCAAGGATCAGCAACCAACACTTGAAATAAAATACAGAGTGAATTCACACAACTCCCATGTAATATAACAATAATCAACAATAACACATCTTTATCTTACTCTATACTTTATGTGTAACAAATTATTAATTTTTATTGAGCTTTCAATTCATTGCAGCATGCATTTGAACATACAGCCAATTATTTGAAATAATGTACTCACTGTAAAACTATCTGATTTTGTTTTCTTTGAAATTCATTCTTATTAGTAGAGACAAGTATGAATAATTAATACAAGGATGATAATATAACCTTTATTATATCTTGTATTATTACAATTTTCTCTGTTCATAGAAAATAATGAATTATTGGAGTCATGTAAAGTTGTATCATCCATAACTTGAATAAAATATTTTTTACAGTATGGAGATCATATTTATTGGACAGATTGGTATAAGAAGTCTGTAGAAAGAGCAGACAAGAGGACAGGTAAAGATCGAATAGTTATTCGAACAGACTTAGACGGAGTAATGGAAATAAGAGCAGTGGCAGAAGAGAGGCAAACAGGATGGACACCTTGTGCTGATAACAATGGAGGTTGTTCCCATCTGTGCTTCTATAGGCCTAAAGGATATGTCTGTGCATGCCCTGATATTCCTGATGATAGAATTTGCTCCACAGGTAATTTTGCTACTTTAATCACATTACAATACTGTCATATGTGCCTTGGAAAACACTGTTAAATCATTATATTCCTGCAAAGTTGATAATGATTCAGTGACTTGAAATAATGCAAAGGGCAAAGGGAACAAGTGACTGCCTTCCCTACCATGGAGAAGCCAAGACAGTTCCCAACCCCTTTGAATTTTGAAAAATTATGTATTTGTTACATACAAAACATGAATTTGGCCATTGGATGGAAAAAAAGTTTCAAATACTAGTTTTGTAAAATGCGATTTTGCCTGAACTAGTTTTGAGCGTCTTCAAAACAACCAATACTAGCTTTGGAGGTTCAGCGATTGTCAAAATATTGGTATAATTTCTAGAGTTCAAATATTGTTTTCATGCTTGAGACATTAACAAAAGTGATTGATTTCTGCAGTTTAGTGTTTCTAATATTCAAATTAGCTGAAAATTTTCTCATATATTTTCACGATTTTAGCATTTACCTGTTTTATGAACTGAAGGTGAATATTAATAACATAATATTATAAGTCTATAAATTAATTTCTTCCTCCATTTTCTATCTTCAGGTGTAACCATAGCAGGGTAGAAAAGCATTAATCCATTAATCATGAATTAATTAAGTTGACATTTTGTTTTACTTTTTAACTTTAAGTTAATTTCTGCAACCATTTACGTTTTTATAACTTCCATTACATTTATCTTTTGTTAACTTATGTCCGTTAATTTTTGAAGCATTGTTCCCACCATGGGTCGGAAATTTATCGTATCTCCTATGAACCACAATAGCGAGTGCTAGTGAGGTCCAACTGTACATGGGTTAAATCTCTAGACACATCATAAAACATTTTGGGGGGAACAGTATCTAGGTACAATCTAGATTGCTATATCCAATTATTACAACTGCGTTGGGAAGCCACAGAAGGTTCACTTTTCCATTGCCTTAACTGTATGAACTAAGACATTCAAGTGAAGAGCTACAGATTTTCCAGTCCTACCAGTTGTTGAACCTGGGGTATCTCCTCAGCAAGTGATAGCACTATTTTGGAATTTGGAGTAACAGATATGGAATAATACATTTTAAAAATTTAATTAACCTATCTTAAATTTATAAATCATACTTTTAAACACATAGTAATAAAGAAATTCTTGTTCACTGGAAGACATTGATCATAAAATTGCCAAAGCATTAGGATTCTGAGTTGATTTGCCAATGGGTGGCAATCATAGATCTTCCTTACTGCGATTTTTTCTAGAGAAGCGAGGAAAATAACGATCTTACCTCTGGCACTTTCAACTCTCCCCCTGAAAATTTTTGGACCTAAACACCACTATTTACATTATTTTTCTGACAAAAGGAACTTTCATGATTATGTTCATAATATCTCTGGCCTGATATAACAGTGTTGTACTTGTGAACCAGGGTATAATATAGCGTAATTTTCTTTTCTTTCAGAACCAAGTGTTCGAGTCATTAATACAAATACTGTTGATTATGATAATGATTCTGAATTCTTGCCTCCTGTAACTCCTCCAGATATAGGAGGGCCAATTCATAGAGTGGAAATAGCAGATTTAGATGATTTCAAAACGAAAAATAGTAAATCCGAAAATGTTGGGATTCCATCTCACGTTATCATAATAATAGGAGTTCTTTTAAGTCTGCTTATTGTGGCAACAATGACAATGGTACTAGTTCTACTATATCACCGTAGGAAGAGGCAGAAAAAATATTTATATGCTACAGGTAGAAGCGTGCTAACATTTTCAAATCCCAATTACAATGCCTCAAGTTCTGAGGTTGGGCCAGGGAGTGCCCAACCAGCAGATAAGAGGCCTTTCTTATGGAAAAGACTACGTTATGATAAAGCACAGGTAAGGAAAGAAATTCATTGATATTTCTTAATTTTCAGAACTTTTTTCATATTTCAAATACTTCTTCTCACTAGGATGTATTAATTTGTTTCTTTGATTTAGGAATAAATAATTGTATTAATACATTTTCATTGAAATTTATTATTATTTGCAATAGAAATATTTCTGCACTCAAACTTGGGTTTGTTATCTTTGTACATCCCCATTAAGTGCCTCCGTACATTTTAATTCTCATATTTCCTAGGTTATTTTACCTGGTTAATGAGATGGTTCCTTGCTCACTTTAAGTAGTCTATTGTCCCCCACATGGCCATAAACAGATCTTCATTGTGTTTTAGAACACTACTCATTTATTTATTTTGTAATGACCCAGGAACGAGTGTACAACATTCATGATGACAAACAAGGTACTGGTCCCGAAGTGGTGTCTCTGATACCAGCTGTTTTAACTCCAAACAAAGAAGCTACAACTCCAGAACGAGTAGCAACCCCTCCGCCTACTCCTCCACAGAGGTTAGACAGTATAAATCTGAAAGCAGGCTGAAATCCCTAATTGTGATAGTTGTATCCATTGAAAGAGCCATCCATACCACAGTCTAGTAGACAAACTATGTTTGTACTGTCAGTGTATATGAAAAATTTAAATAACTTAAAGTTGTATTTCTACAAGCTGACTGTGGTCCTAGTCCCAATCCCTCTTTACTGGATAATATTACAGTGATTGCTGTTAGATTGTTGAACAAATAGTTGTTTGTTACTCTTGAGGGATTTGATCATTACAAAGCATTTCTCCATGAAGAGAAGGCAAGACCATTATGAGTCTTGCATTTTATTATTTTTAACTACATGAGCCAGAATTTTTACCCACATTTCTATGAAAAAAGAACTGTAGTGAATCAAAATACAACATTGGAAAAATTCCAGATGACTGTACAAAATTTAGAGCCCATTTTCTTAATAATGGAATAACAGTCTATAACAATTGTAAATTCAAATCCCTTACTGAGTGTTATTTGTAATGATGTCAGTCCTCTTTTGAATTTTGGGTCTGTCATACAAATGTTTTTTTTTATAATACACGTGATATGTTTATGTACATTAACCAGACAATTATTTTAGCTAAAAGGATTCTTGTAAATAACTGTAATTTATTTATGTATAAGATGATCCTCATAAATATATACATAATACATATATATGAATGTATTGTGCCACAAATAAGATACTGTGTAAAATGTGTTGCAACTTTAACTGAATTGTTGAAACAATATGTAAAGTATTGGAGAACCAAACCTTCTTCAGCTAGAATATTTAATATCTTATAGTATTTTTGTATACTGAACCTTGTAGAGTATACCAACGTTATTAATTTATTTTACCTTCTCAACCCCAGGGCTTAATTCTGAGCTTCAGGGTACTCCATTACTTTTTGAGAAAGAATAGAAAATCAAATGTGCTAATGAAGTGGAAGCCTTAAAAACTGACCATGGCTATCTGTAACACAATCTGTGACAAAGTTTAATTAGCTGGCAACTACGTCAGATTTTGTCATTTTCCTTCCTTTCTTTCTTTCTATTATAGAAAATAGTATGTATATAGCTTGTCTTGCATCATGATCCTAGAGGTGTGTTCTTTTTTTTTTTTTCTGAGGCAATTATGTTATGTAGGTTACCCTTTCAGAAATTTATAGTAATAATTAAAAAACAGGTATTAAAGCTCAAGAAAAATGTTTATTTGATTGGAATTTCAAAACAATGGAAAGATAAAATCATTTGGAAATCATTTACTTAAACTTTTTAAGTTTGAGAATAAAAACAATAATGAAGGGTATTCTATTACTTACAAAAAAACATTGACAAGTTCGTAAGTGATTAGTAAAATTTTATGTAGTCAAAATTCTTAAACACTTTTTTTTTTAAGTCCTTCAAATTGATCTTCCTCTCATATCATTACAAGCAAATCCATACAAGAGCTTGTGGTGAGATGTATTTATGTACATACTCGGAGCTGCTCTAATTCTTTTAACACAAGCAAGTTATTGTCTAAACCATTCTCCTTAATAAATGGAAAAATTATCTTGATGTTTTAGTTTGATGAAGACATGATGAAACAGTTAGTGTTGCTAATGAAATATGTATTATGTCATAATGTTTATTGTTATGTTAAGATGATGGGATTGATGTTCAAAATTATTATCTCATGATATGCTCTGAGAAAAGCAGTTTTAATATTCTTTGACTGTTGATATAATTACTTGTTACAAAAAATATTTATATTCATCCATTTTTCCTCAGCTTTAAAACAAAATCTCTGAAATTGAAGTGATTTTCAAAAATTGTCATTGCTTGGGAAAACTTGGAAGTGAATTCATTGTTGTGAAATGTTGCATGTTCTTTGTCTTCCAATATTCAGATTTCTCCTCCAACATAATGAACGGTAAAATGTTACACTTTTAAATCACCTCTTTCATGACAAATATGCTGTCTCCATGTAGTCTTTCCTCAATCTCTTTTGTTCTATTAATTTGTGTTTTCCCTCTCCTTACCACTTGTATAATTGTATTTTATGGTGAAAAGCTCTAGTCACTATTGGTTAACTTTGGATCTTCAACTTGCCTCTTAATACTTAATACATAATTTATTTACTTACCAGTGGATATTTAGAATGATACAATTCTTGCAACACATTTGAAGAAGAAAATCATATTTGACCTTAAATGTGATGCTGTGTACATATTTAGGTATATTTTTTGTATGTAGATTTTTCATACACTTTCCTAATTGTACAACTTTAATATTACAATGCCAGCCAGTGTGGGAATGTTAAATGGCTCAGTAGATAAGCGCAATTCACGATGCACAAAGAATGCGCAAATTCCCTAATTTATTTATATGACAGAACTGATGATTATTGCACGGTGGTTTGCTCTGTCAATGATAGCTCTACCTTGTACCTAGTTACCAATGTTGCTCAATACTTATGGAATGAATATTTTAAACATTCTGGAACAGAATAAACTCAGTACTAAATCAAACAAGTGTATTATGAAGCCAATATATTTGTATCCATTGTGTCATGATTCGTTAAGATTATAATTATACTAATTTATTTTAATTACTGAGGAAGTGAAGATTGATGATTATTGTGAATGAATTTTGTATGAGACATTTCAATGAACTACTTCAATCATGTTGGAGAATAATGTCAGTTAGATGCTTCATTTAGTCATGTTTTATTGAAAATTTCCTCAGTATAGTATGCACTTCTTCTTGGTAACGTACTTAGATTAATATCTAAACATTAATAAGTTGAATGTTCATTCACGTCAGTACTGGTAATTTTGTTAACTAGAAATGAGTATTTTCCAAGATTATTAAAATTAATTATTTAATTTAAAAAAATCAATGTATGTTCTCTTCAGTTGAACATAATTGGATGTTAGAAAGTGATTTTTTGGTGAAATGAAAACTCCTCTTTGTAATACATTCCACTGAATGTGAGTGAAAACATAAAATGTGACAAACATTTTTAAATCATATACTGAACCATGGAAAATGAAAACCCATTTCTTGAATTTTTATAATTATAGGATGGATTCTTTTGATCACAAAATTTCTAATAGAGGAATAAAGTAGTCTTCTACATGAAGAGTGGACTAGTTACTTTGAGCTTTTCAAATGATTGATGGCTGGAAGATCCTACAGATGTAAGAAATTTGATTTGTATTGAATGAAAGGCACTTGCTAATTATAAATCTACTTACTAATTAATAATTTAAAAAATTTATTTTTGTAATGTTCTTTAGACTTGTCAGCAGCTATGACTAGTAATATTGTGAAGATGTTCATTGGATTAATGTCTGATATTGCAAAATGAAAATAAAACAGCAGAAAACAACAGAATTTGTGTTGAAAATATATATGTGAAGTTAATACAAGAATTTTTTAAAGCTGTAACTAGAGGGTTCCTGCCGGTTGGTCTCAAACTAATTGATCTCTAAGAAAATGCTAATAATTTCAGAAACAATTTGATGAAACTATAATAATAATGTGCAGATACTGTTGCTTTTTGCTGAATTGAGTGATAATTTTATATTGATATATGTTTGATTTAAAAATTGAAAATAGTTACAGATCAAAATAAAGTGAAAAGTAATAATTTATTAAAACATATCCAGTTTTTTGGCATCTCAAAATGTTGACACAATGTCTTACATGGTAGAGGTAAGTTTATGTGTACTGTAAATACTTTACTCTGATCAATTTATGTCATTGCAAAATGAGTATTAATTTGGAATCTTATTGTGCGTACAGTATTATATAATTTATACAAGCAGATGTTGCTGCTGGAGAAAAACATTTTTCTTCAGTGAAGAAAATTGTTTGAGATTATATAAGCAGCAGGGTATATCTGTATATGTGTAAATAGATAAAATAAATGCACACATTTTACAACCAAGTCAGCGTACACGAAATAGATCAGATGTGTATGAAAATAAAAAAAGGAAACCATAAACCATTCCTATGTATGATAAGAAGCAAGAACTGAAATATTGTGATGTGTTTACAAAATGCCAAATTTGGTGAAACATTTACAATATTTGTTTTGGAAGAGTTACAGGACCATGACAAACTTTGCATACAGATAAAATGTAATTTTTATGGAATAAGAGTGTCTGGTACATTAGATGGAAGGAAAAATACGAAGCAGAGACTTTGATGAGACTGAAAATACTCAAGATGTTTCAAGTGAAAAATGAAACAAAAAGGACATTTTACGAAAAGAAAGATTGGTGCCATATTTTGGTATAGTGATTTTTTAACCACAGTTGTAACTATTCAAAATGTTTAATGTGTGATTTTCAGTTTAGTATATGTTACTTGTGCAATAGAAATAAAGTCTCAATTCCAAAATGTTTGTTTTATTTCTTCCTACTGACAGCTTAATAATATTTATTCTATCTGTAAGTCAAATCTTGATCTTAGTAGTGTGGACTGTGGCATTAGTTAGATTCTACTTCTGCTTTTCGATGGCAAGAGCAAGGAATCAATAATGTTTGTAGTGCATACATACACAAATATATGTATATATAATCTACATATATAGTACAAATAATATACATTTATTATATATAAACACACAATATACACCCACATATAAAATGTGAATGTGATATCCCCCCTGAAATAAAATACTGGGTACTCTTGTCTCAACACATTTATCTCACAAACATATAGCTCCATTCAAATGCAAATAGATTTATCAAAATATTAGCTATTATGGGAAAGGAAATTACTCAAGAATTAGCTTTCAATCATCATTGGAGGGCAATAATTTAATATAATTTCCCTTGGGTTCATGATGAAATTGCAAAAAATGCATTTACACAAATTTAATGAATCCTTAATGTAAAATTTCCTATATCATACAAGTCTTGTGCAACATTTATTAGGAATCCATCTATACCCTATTAACATAGGTATGAAAATAATTCTTTTTTTACAAGTATCATTTATATATCATATAAATTTTTTATCGTATTTAATTCATTAAAATATAAAAATATTTACCCAAGTACTGTACCTCAACCAAAGAAAGGTAATATATTTATTCATTTCAAGAATGAGGAAAATGTTTGAATATATTTATTATAAAAAGGAGTTTTTTATATCCTCCATTATAACTAAAAATTAAATAATTCAATATACTCTCAAAATACACAATGAATAAAGTTGCAAAAATACACTTTTAAAAGCCTGTACCAGTTATTGCTTCATCTGTTTTGAGTTTAACAAAATGAATGTACCACATTGTATACGATGCTTTCATAAATTGAAGAAGGTGAAAGACCCAAGTTCTCTTATCTTTATCTAGGTTTCTAATTGCATCACTATCGAATTTCAGCAACATTTGTTAAGCTTGGCTTCATACACAAATTAATGTTGATTCATTGGTCACAACTGTATAAAATAAGTGATGTTCACTGATAAGCGGTGATAGTCAATGTGATACACATGAATAAAGGCAAGGAATACATTTAGGCTAGGAAAGTAGTTTTCGTTAATATTCTTTTTATCTCAGAATTCGTTAATATTCTTTTTATCTCAAAAGGTATTTACTTCTCTTCGAAGAACAATGTTAGTATGAATAATAATCAATTTCATAAAATTTTACCAACTGCTTCTCGCCTAGTAAATGTGTTACTTCGCTAACTTTTCAAATATATGTGTGACTGCATTAGCAATTTGTTTTACAGATCTATAGAGGAGAGAGGTGATCAGCAACCCTTAGTTTGGTCTCTTGTGGTTTTAGTTTGCTGGTAAAATAATCATAATTAAATCAATAGTAATAATAAAATGAATAAAGTATGAAGTGGTTGTACTTTGTTTTCACAATTTTTTCAAGTATGTAGTTCTAAATTCAACAGACCTGAATGTTTTTCAGCAGTATTTTTGGGTCCCATTGGTGTAACTTGGAGTATTTTCTGGGGTGGGCTTGGGAACTTCTCATCATGGATATTTTTATTTAAATTACTAGCTTACTCCGCGAGGAAGTCCCATCCAATATGATTTGCATGAAACTCAAATGAACAAACAAAATATTTTCAAAATGTAAAAGTGATATGAAATATTAAAAGATGATAAATACAATAAATTAGCCACTGAAACATAAATTTATGACCAAAATTTAAATTAATTTCTTTTTCTTCAGAGAAAGTCTTCAGAGTCATTTTCTACAGTAACGTTTTTTTTTTTGTTTTTTTTCCACTTTCATGTAAAGGTGGATATTAGAGATCCTCTCTTCTGTCATTGTACTTTTGCGTCATGACTGAAAAGTTTTCATGAATCAGGCTGAGGTGACTGGGCATAAGATGGCACTCAAATAATTGTCAATAGTACACTCAATGCTGGTGTTGAGGTTGTTTTGCGGCAAAGGCTGAATCCTAATAAAGCTATTCGCTGCATTAGTATATTCGCTCTTTTACAAGGTTTTCTTCAGGACTGTTCTCCCTATTTTGGCAAGCCATGCAATGTTCCCATATTTTATGTATTAAACATCAATCTGTTGTTGATGCAAAATTCTGGGATGGTCCCTAGAACTATGACCTCACGTATTGAGTAAAAAAAACTGGGTCAGGTTTGTTAACAGTGTTAAAATTAGTTTATTATCCTCCACATGGTCATATGCAGTTTATAACTTCTTTTTTGACAATAAAATTTTAAAGCTCATTGTTGGTTTTAAAAAATGGCACCATGGAGCTCCGACAGGCCATTTCAGGTCAACCTACTAGTCGTCTGTTCTGTGGGTTCTCCATCATTTGGCTGTGTCAGTCAAGTGTGGTTTTAGGCCTCTTCCTCAGAATTTTTAAAGAACTGTAGCATGCAATCAGCAAACTATTAGCTATATACATAAAAAATGGATTGTGTTTGTGTAGACATGTATAGTCCATCATAACTCTGGAATACTTGGAGAAATTTCAACCAAACTTGGTACACAGATTACTGACAATATAGAGAAAAACACTGTGGTTGTAAGACACCCCTTGAACCCTTAGGTAAGGGGATGAGATAAAACAAATGATTGAAAATGACCAATATTAATATAAATACGTGATTTTGTGGGCCACTGAGAGGATCAATATCACATCCATTGCTGCTGAAGCTCACTATTAGTTCTCATGGGTGAAAATACACCCTTATCACCTTGTAGATAAAGGATTGGAAGTAAAAATAATGAAAAAATAATACATTTTAGTTTTAACACCTTAGTTGTCGAAGATGCTGATATGAATAGTGACACCCCGTGCACCATGTGAATGCACAATCTATATACATGGTGGATGGTCCATCCCTACCACCCCATGGGTAGGGAGTGGGAATAGGTTGGTGAGTAAAAATAAGGAAAACTGGTGGTGGATAATTGGTGTTTATTATATAATTTTGGGGACCTCTGAAACAAACACCAACATTCACAATGTCACGTCCAGGGTCAGCATTGAGAAATGAGGCCTCATGAGAAAAACAAACCCTTTGCATCGGGGTGGGAAGGGGATGAAATGTATTATTTATCGAAAATGACCGATAATAGTGTTGAGACCAGTACTCTGACTGAAGATTAATTTTAAAAATAATTGAAAACAACTATTAGACAATAAGAACACAAAAGATGTATTTCATGCTCCCGGACAACGTCTGGTTCATTCAGCTAGTATTTTATAAAAACGTACGGAAACAAAACGTCCAAATATTTGCAGTTCCAATTCTCAAATACGTAGTATTATAATATTATTAATAGTTTTATATTATTCGTTTATTTTATTTATTTGTATGTTCGTAGCTCCGGTATAAGATGTACGCGTAAGCCGACCTACAGTGCCGCTGCTACCACGGCGTGTTGATATGGTTGATACCAGCGGTGTATTTTCAGGGGGACAGAGTTGTGGGATTTGTTCCCCCAAATATTGGAATTGAAGGGAGCTCTAAAAAACATCGAAGCACCTAGCTTTTAGGTCTCGTTGCTGCCAGCTGACAAAAAATAAAAATTTATTTTGAAAAAATACTTTTAGAGATCCACACGCATGTAAAAATTTCGGAGTTTTTATTAACAAGAAATCGAGTTAAAGAGCTTTCGACAATTGTTAGGTGAGATCTGAGCTATGTGTCATGATTGGTTCCGAAACCAGGTATAGGAGGGTGTATGAGTTTTCACGAAATGTTGTATGAAATAGCAAGGGCAGATAGAAGCCAGTGGTTGCAAAACAGACGATAAGCAATGCACGCTAGTCGGGCTGTAACGAACAAGATATATTCTTTTTCCTTCGCTGTAGACGTTCGGTGATTAGCGAAAATCGGCGTTCTATCGAATCAGCAGCGGCGTAACAACTGATAAGGGTCACCCGCATCTTGATTGGAACGAACAAGACAAAAGTATTTTCTATTCTGCACTTAATGTCGTTGACATCCGTGGAAATAGCAGGAAAAGCGAATTTTTTCGTTTTATTTATTAATTTACAGCTTTTAATAAATTTATTTATTTAACTAAATCCTGTTAGCCACCTTGCCTTCAACAAAGTCATAGCATAGGGTACTGTGTCTTTATTTCCTCTTTTTTACTTTCTCATATACGTAGTATATAGAAAGTATTGTAATTGTAAAAAAAAAGAAAATAGAAAGCGAGATTTCGACGGAAATATCCGTTTTGGCGATCCCTGATTCTGAAAAAGTAGTTTTCGGCATTACGTCCGTCCGTCTGTCCGTGTGCGCGCAGCGATTCTGAGTAAAAGGATGAACCAATTTAATTCGCATTTCGTATTTACGGTAGAATTTACTTGTCACGACAACGTCGATGCACGTGCTCTATTTTTTGTACTTTAAAACAAAGGGTACTTCACATGAAGGTCAAAGTACTCTTTCGAATATTTCTCAGAAACGGCTCCAACGATTTTGCTTAAGTTTTCTGTAGGTAAATTACAATTAGTACTCATTACATCCGCATTAGCGGTATTTCGCTTCAAAGTTCGGTATAGTTGCAGTAAAATAATTTCTGTCTGCTACACTTGCACATTAGTTTTTATTGATTCAAGAAACTTGAATAATATTTTGCATTGTAAATGGACCAAGCAGATGTAGAATACACTTTTCGTAAACTGAAATTAAGGATATGATAATGATAAAATACATAGGAGGACAGCAAACGCACTGCAGATACGAAAACACGTCTGCAACGAAATTACATTTACATAACACTTCTACAATATTTATAAGACTGATATGTCGCTTTATGTTTTGAAATAATATTCTGAATATTTATTTTACTTTCAAATTTCAAATAAAAGACAGTAATAAGTTCATCTAGCGAATTTGAGCATGAATAGAGCACTGGAAGACGACCAAAATATAGATGTCCACTCCAGAAATGACGCTTTTGCACCACTAGTTTCTTCGTGCCTTTGAGCTGCCTCCCTCTTCTCCCCAATGGAAATAGGGGTGTAATTCGTTCTCCTGGGAAGTGTACGTTTTCATCTTCTGTCATATCATTTCGTCTACGGTCCTTATTCGTTTGTCTTCCTTGTCTGTGAGCTATGCGTGTTATAGTATTTAAAAAAAAATGTATTTCATGGCGTACAATAAAAGTTATTTCACAAATGTGTATTGTCATCAAATTTTTAAACCATTCCAAAATATTTTAAGTGATTAAGTAATGCAATTGTATTAACG
This sequence comes from Laupala kohalensis, assembly GCA_002313205.1. Taxonomy (NCBI): domain Eukaryota; kingdom Metazoa; phylum Arthropoda; class Insecta; order Orthoptera; family Trigonidiidae; genus Laupala; species Laupala kohalensis. The sequence continues at coordinate 394,255 of NNCF01126590.1, read as the reverse complement.
AGATCACCGCACTCAGTTTAGAGCCTAGAGAACCTGTTTACCAGAAGGAAAACTGGAGAAAAATCCGAGCCAGGATGGGGTAACATAATTCATGTACACAACAGTGCCAAGGTTGAGTACAGATAAAACTAAACTTATATAATTCACAAGAAATAATAATAGCTTGCAAGAATATGGTTTTGAAATTTCAGTTTATTTGAAAGTACTTCAGTAATGGCGTGATAAAGTATAAGAGGAATTGACGTATTTAATTTAAATATAATTATGATTATTAATTTACCGAAAACCCCTGTGGTTGTCTTGTAGGATTTAGTAATGCAGGCAAGAAATGTACGACAGCTGTTGTCTATTTGTGAGTAGTTGTTGAAGGTAACTTTCTCATATTTGCTGCTACGAGATAACTTGACGTCCTCTGAAGATAATGCCAATTGCTATCTTGTTAATTGACAATGTCAGTTTAATGATTCACACTTTCTTTTGTAACTCTTCCAAAATCTCACATCTCCACTTAACGTGTTAACCTTTTCCGTTTGTTTTTGGATTCCTCCACCCCATTCAATGGGTAGAGCGTGAGTTGCTGACTGGATGGTCAGGGTTCGATCCCCGGCGAGGTAGGCATTTGTCATTGCACTTCAACAGCCAGACTGACTCCCAGGCTCATTCAGCCTTCTGTAAAATGCACGCCTATTCTATCCTGGGGTCAAACCTATCGGGACGAGATGCTTGTCACATAACCTTCCCCTTGTGTTGTGGCCAAGAAATTGTTGAACCCCTTTGCCACCTTCGTAACCTGTTGTGGGAGAGGTTGACTTTGACTTGATCAAACCACTCGCTCGGATTCGAACACCTCCATACTTGATGATGACTTGTCAGCAATATAATGTTTATTCCGGCATTCTCTAATCCGAAATGTTCTTTAATCCTCCATCCGGGATTTTCTATAATCCTCTATCCGGGATTTCTATAATCCTCTATCCGGGATTTCTATAACCCGTGATACGAGATTTTCAGGCTTTTAATTTAAACAAATAGTTGTTTTAATTCACTTCATGACACACCCTCGACGTTTGCCGTAATTTGTGTCAATTACCTAGGTAAATAAAATAATGTAATGATGAATCTATATTTAACTCTTGTTCGTTCACGTTAACCCTCGTTTTCAGGGAAACTCGACACTTTATTAGACTTGTACGATCCACACACTCACACACACACACACATTATATATATATATATATATATATATATATATATATATATATATATATATATA
>NNCF01126590.1:359662-392870 GCA_002313205.1 Laupala kohalensis | reverse complement strand
TTTTTATTTGTATTAAAAATATTTTCAACAGCTCTTTAATATTCTCAGATGGTTACCATGAATTGTTAGGCGTTCAAATTGAAAACAAAGACTGCGAAAACAAATTAAAAATTGTCGCAGTACATAGAGCATAGGAATACTTGAGAAAATTATAGAACTCATCGTTAACGATACTAGATTTAGGAGTCATGCAATAATCTGAGAAGACCTAAACTTTCCAGAAGTAAAATGGGAAGGAAAAGTTGATGCGAGGAGTGGTAAACAGTTATTAGCGAACGACATGGTATGGGAAGGGGGGTTAATACAGGTAACACCAGCGCCGACTAGGGGAGAAGCGTTACTGAATGTTTTCCTCGTTAAGCCCGATGATTTATCTCATCCGCGGTGATACCAGGTATAAGTGACCACAAAGCAGTTCTACTAGAATTACAATGGGCAACTCACTTAAAACCAAATTTCACAGTGACTAGGAAAATATTTCAATACGGGAAAGCGAACATAAATGCAATTCAAGAATTTTTATATTTTAATTACAATAAGTGGTCGTTAGAAGGGGAGAACATTGAAGAAATATGGATAAACTTTAAATTGTTAATCACGGACGCAACAAAACTATTCGTTCCAATCAAAACAATTAAATCGAACTCAGATCCAGAACATTACACTTAGGAAACTTAAAAGAAAAGCAAGAAGGGTTGGGGCGCAACGCAAGGCGAACGTAACATACAAAGTAAATTCAAAAGTTTATCTTAAAGAATTAAATAAGAAAAAAATCTTAGCTCGAAATAATTTTTTTTGTGGTATTTTAGGCAGGGAAAAGGACGGTAAACAGGTTTTTGTCGATATGCCAGAAACCTTAGGAGAAGGAAAGAAGAAGTGCCTTTCTTGAAAGATTCGGAAAATAACAATTCAAAAGTTTACAAACCTGAAGATAAAGCTAATCTATTCAATGAATACTTCGTGTCAGTGTTTAGTGATAATTCTGAAGTCACAACAATAGAATGTAATTTAGAATATAATTCCTTTAGAGTCAGGGCGGGTCATATCAGAAAACGTCTAAGAAACTTAAAGAATAAAAAATCGGTAGGGTCAGACGGGGTTACCACAGATATTTTAAAGTTAGGAGGGGAAGCGATTGTATCATATCTAACTCGCATTTTTGAAATCTCAATTAATAATACGCAAATACCACAAGACTGGAAGAATGCAATCATAGTTCCGATACACAAATCAGGTAATAAAACTTCAGTATCAAAATATAGACCTGTGAGCTTAACATCGGTTGTATGTAAGATAATGGAACACTTAACAGCAAATTATTTAAGAGAAGAGTGGAGTAAAACGGTTCTATTACATGACAAACAATATGGGTTCCGACCGGGGTACTCGTGCTCGGTCGGAAATAATATCGTTATGTCAGGACATCGCAGACACGTTAATCAAGGGACAGAGCATAGATGCAGTCGTCATAGATTTTTCAAAAGAGTTTGATTTAGTACCTCATAATCTATTAATTCAGAAAATATCAAATACTGGCATAGATAGAATAGTAGAGTGGATCCGTGAATTTCTACATAATCGGAAGCAAAGGGTTAGGGTTTCGGAAATATTTTCGGAAGAAGTAGACGTCACATCAGGAGTGCCACAAGGCAGCGTTCTCGGACCTTTGTTATTTATAGCATTTATCAACGACCTGCCTGAGAAAATACGTTCAAATATTAGATTATTCGCGGATGACTATAATTTACCAAACAATAAACAACTCGGAAGACAGGATAACATTGCAACGAGACCTTGATGAAATTCACAAACGAGTAACTATAAATCAAATGAAAATAAATTCAGAAAAGAGTAAAGCTGTACGTATCACTCGTATCCGCTTAAGGCAAAGTTGGTCATATGAAATCAGTTCATATCCAATATTTGGGTATCATGTTTAAGAATAACTTGGTCTGATCAGGTTAACAGCGTTGCACAAAAAGCTTGGAAGTCTCTAAATTTCATTAAACGAATTTTAAAGAAAGGCAGTGATACGACAACAAAAGAGTTAGCATACACTACCCTTGTTAGACCTCTACTGGAATATGCATCGGCAGGATGGGATCCTTATAGAAAATATCAAATAGAAGAATTAGAAAAAATTCAGAAAAAAGCGATTAAATTCATAAACATGGGTAATAATGCGAATAATTATATAAAAATAGAACCTCTCCAAATTCGTAGAAAAAAGAGCGCGACTGGGATGTTTATTCAGTACCTTAAAAACGAACCAGCTTGGCGAGATGTCAAAGAGCGTTTAGAAAAACCGACTAGATTGGGTAGACAAGATCACATTTTTAAAATTCGTAAAAGGAAACAAAAGCAGACGTAGGAACAGAAAGTATTCGTTCCTCAATAGATCAATCAGGGACTGGAACAATTTGCCTGCGGTTGTCGTGGAAGCGCTATCGGGCCTAGTAACCTCTCTTAAATTCAAAAACGTTCTAAGAAAAGGGGAATAGACAAATTAAAAGGATTAGGCAAGTTCGGGGAGAATGGATACGTTAGTGTAGATGGAAAGCTAGTGGAGTGATAGTGGGTAGTGAAGTGAAGTGAAGTGAAGTGATACGAGGGAAATAAATGATTTAAAAAAGGTGGGAAGGGAAATGTGAAGCGAGGTGCACGAAAGGGATAAATCGAGTGTTCGGGTCATCAGTGAAATAAAATGTGCAGCAAGTGTTTTTTAACAGTTATTTAGATGTTTCAGGCTAAAATGTTTTATTATATATTTAATACTTTAATATTAGTTGAATCATATTGTTTAATAATTTATTTACCAATTTTTTAATTCAGTTCTCTGTGATATGTATTTTTGTATTGTATTTTCTTATATACTGCCACCGGGTAAGATCTACCCAATTGCAGTAAATAAATATATTATGAATGTATTATGAACTCTAACCCGAAACATTTATAATCCTCCTCTAATCATTCTTGGTGCGTGTCGCATCGAAGAGTTTCTGCAATACATGATAATGTTCCTGATGCAATGTGGCTGTCAGACCCTAACAGTTGAGGAATGACTCCTTTTGCGTAATTGTGTTGTCTTTTGTTCTTCTCCCCTCTTGGTTGTGCTCACCCATTGTTCTGTCTCCCCTCTTGGCACGGTTGTGTACGTTAATTCCGTTGCCTCATCCTGGCCCGGGTTTTTCTCCGGTTTTCCTTCGGAAGAGGCGGATTTTATGTACAGATTTTCTAGGTTCTTACCTTGGGGCGGCAGTCATATTAATGGTATTGTAATAATTAATCTCGAATTTAGAGTTATTTAAATATTCACGATTTATGAACAATATTTTCCAAATGATTTAAAGATAATAATTCGTATTTGTAAAAAAAAAAAATTCTATTAAAAATAGTTTTTTGGTAGTTTGTCGGTATTATAACACGTTGCCATCTATTTTTATTGAGTGTGCTGAAATCCGCCTCTGCCTTAGGGCCCTTGATCGGAATTGATGGGATGGTTCCTTGCTTGCTTCCGGAGATTAAATTACTTTATTGTCCTTCACATGGTCATACTCAGTTTGTAACTGTTTTTTGACAATAAATAAAATATTATAATTTAATTTACTATATTTTCCGAAATTAATTTCTAAAATATGTTTGTTATGTATGATTATCATCGACACGTGACCGAAAAAGTATTTTGCCCCAACAAGACATCTCCATTCAATTATGGACGTAGAATACACATCATAACGCAATGGTTTACTATGGAAAAACTCCATGTAAGTTTTATAATTACTAGTTACTTTTAATCAATTTTTGTTAGTTCTGTTATTATATTATGGTCAATCGACTCAACAAAATTCCTCCAAATGGGGAAAAAGTGGAATATCATGCGGTAGTTTAGGTTTAACACGGAAGAGGTGGTAGAGGTATTGACGTAAAAATACCAAAAGAACTAAATAAATAAAATTAAGAAAATGTAGATTATTTAAAGCGGTGGGTCCGAGGTCCCAGAGACAAATTTATACCGCCGGCGATTATGAATTGAGCATGTAAGTGAAAAAGAAGTCAAAGTGCCAAAAAAAGAAGGATTTTTCGTGAAGAACGTTCTCCTTGATAACGCCGATTCTGTGGAAATAGGAGAAAATGCTTTCTTTAGGCAGTTTAATTGCCATGACGGTGAAAAGATAATGTGGTCGTATACAACGTCGCAAGGCTAACATGAAATATGCAACAAAACAGTCTGAGTAATCAAAATTATAAAATATTTTTTACTATTTTTTCAATTATTTGTTGTAACACCAGGCAAAATGATTGTTATCAGATGTGCCGTGTACACTATTTTAACTACTATTTGTGGTACTAGAAGCGGTTTTTGGAAATACGTTGCATTACGAACATTCTCCATATTTTAATTATTTGAAACAATGGTTTCAAAAAAACACCTCTTCGTATTTTAATTTATTTGCACTTACAATGGTTCCTTCGTTACAACTTGGATAAAATTTTATTGTTTAAAAGCTCCATTAAACAAGATATTTATGTTAATTTTTTCCGTAATGTTTCGTAATCTACTATGGCGTTTAATCAGCTTTTCATTTCTCCTGCAAAAAAACAAACAAACAACAACGTGTTTTTGGCTCCTAGAAGTTTTCCATTTACATGTTTTCTTTATGAAAAATTTCGTCTACTCCTTAGCGTACTTGTCAAAGATCAACTGATTATACCGACAAAGAGGTTACTAAATAAATTAGACAGAAAATGAATCCAACCGTGAAATCTTATTCTATTTGCAAGGAAAGAGACTCAAAACTTCATTTTATCAGAGATTGAAACATATGTGATGGGCTGGCGGATGTTGCTTGATTAAAGAACCCTAGTAGTTTACAATTATGCTGATTTCGTATTCGTATATTAATCTGCGCATATAAGGAAGTCGACATTTGAAACATAAGCAGATACTAGCGTAATTTACTTGAATTGAGTCCTAATTGTTTACAACTGGGCATGCTTTTCATTTATGTATGTATAAGTGCATGTAAATAAGGAAGTGATGCAGTATTAATCTAGTTCTCTATTTATTCTATTATTTCCTGGATTGGGGTAATGAAGTCACTAATATTTGTGTTATGAAGAAAAGTGTTGTTGCTGTAAAGTATTATGTGACATTTATTAAAATAACAAAGTCTTGTTTTTTCTTCATGCGTTTTGTCTACATAGGAAGACTCCGAATACCTTTCATAATTGCGTGAAAACAGTTTCTGAATTCATCAGATTACATAAATTTTGGGGTATTATTTCGAATAGCGCAGGGTCTGATTTAGGGGTTTAGACTTCCGAGGTAAATAATTTCTTCTGCCTTCAACCTCCGAAACAAATTGAACTTTATAAACTTTACCTGTTCTCCCCTTATTCAACGCATAATATGGGAGTATTTATGTTACAAAACTTGAGTATTGTACTCTATATGTACTCATTTATGTACTTTTGAAGAAACAACAACTTATGTTTAATTTTGACTTTTGGTTTCCATCTTGACACGGGTTTTCCCCGGTTTTCCCCGGTTTTCCTTCAGGTAGAGGCGATTTTTTTAATAGTCTCTCTATACAGGAAATAGGTCTTGATATGGAGCTGATGATAATGTGGGGCTATGTTTTAAGCAATATTTTATTTACGTGCAATCAAATATATTTGTCTGTGCGCAAGCGAGGGTGGCGTAGCGAGCGGCGAGGAAGCACTTGAAGGATTTACACAACTAAAATACTGAATTTCTGAGGTTAATAGCTTCATAACGAGACCAATTACGACTATCCAGAGCTGAAAAAGCGTTGGTGTGCTAATTTTATATTGACTTTATTTTACATCAGATCAATTCCAAACTCGGTATATCTTTAAACAATAAGTGTCTCTATGTCATATTAATATTTGCTTGTGATCGAACGAGTGGTTTTTCAGTAATGAATTTTCAAAGTCAGCGCTCCGATTGAAAGAGTAGAGAAACTGGCACTTTTCTCCTTGTATCTGCTATATAATTTAATTAGGATCCAGTAAATATTTTTAATTCACACTGATAAACTCAGAATGAAATACGAAAAAATTTGGTGTTTCATACGGAATTTGTATGAAACGAAAGGATCTATATTCTTGACAACTATATATTACGGCCATTTTTTTGCCATTTTCCAAATGTTACCTCCTTTATTAGCCCATTTACGACATAAACAGGTGAAACCAAGAAAATAATTCGCACACATACGTGAAGAAGGAAAAATTATAAGAGATTTTCAATACATCAAACTTATAGTAAATTAAATTGTCAAAATTAACTTCAGGTTTTCTTAAGATCAAATTACTAAAGTTACAACAGTGAGTTATTTAAGTTAATAAAGTTAATTACTGACTTTATTAGGGCCGAATTACTAAAGTGCCACCCTTTCTCCATGCAAAACTGTTTTGTTCACGAACACAAAACTCGCAATAAGCATAATATTCATCTTCCTAGAATGTCCACCACTTTTTGTTAAAAAGGATCATATCATTCGGGAATCGTTCAATACAATTATCTCCCCAAAGACATAAAAGATCTAATTAAACCGAATCTCTTCAAAACTGCTGTTAAAAGTTACCTACTGCACCAGTGCTTCTACTATGTAAAAGAATTGATTGATTTTCATAAAAGTCAAATTCGTCTTGTACTTTATCACGCCATTGCTGTAGTACTTTCAAAATAATTGATAACAATTTCACAACTATGTCTTATTTCAAAAAGGTTTACTTTTTATACATCTCTTCTCCTCCCCTAATACTTAATAGTTGTCCAAAATAAGGTACCTTTACAGACATTAGTTTCTAGACAGCGTTATATTACAATTAACCCTATAATATTTATTTTATTATTTGATTTTAATACAAATTCAATTTGAATTGTCAGTTCATGAGCAACCTCTCAGGTGTGTCCATCTTGACACTTGAGAGCATTGGAGGGTGGCGCAATGAAAACAGTAACAGCACAAAAACAATGCAGAGTGCAATGTGAACAAGAGAAAGTGGAGGAAAACTATAGCCTTAATCCGATATTTTTATAATTCAATTTTTCAAAGAGTTTCATCTATTCAATGATTTTTGTGTAAATATTGCCATTATTACTACCAGGGAAATTGAGACATGTTCTAATGTCTCAATAGAATAGCGTTCTAGTGTCACAAAACTATTTTTGCAAAAAACCGTTTTTGACAACGCCAATACTTTAGTAATCGGTCCAAGTGCCTTCGGTTCATAGTTTAATTGCTATGACAGTAAAAATATTGCGTTGGCGTACACATCGTCGAGAGCCTAACACGTATTATACAATGACAGACGGAGAAATCGATAATACATTTTTACCCTTTTTTCAATAATATGTCGTAACGCCAGACAAATAGATGGTAAACGGGTGAAGTACATACACACTTTTGGGTATTATCCGTAGTATGTGGAGAGTTTTTGAAATCACATGTGGCATTCCGAGCATTCTCCATATTATTTGGCACTTACAACGGTTTCAACAGAACACCTTAAATTTAAATAAATTTTTTTTTTCTAAAAAGCATCATTAGTTGTAACATTAAACAAGTATTATTTCTCCATAATTTTTCAGAATCAATTATGGCATTTAATCGATTTTGTGTGTCTCCTGTAAAAACATGTTTTTGGCCCTTAGAACGTTTACATGGTTCAATTAGGTTTGACCTTTATCGAAATGGAGCTATAGCTTCTGAAATACAGCAAGTGCGGCGTAGTTAACCGAAGTAAGGGGTTTTTGTCATTTACTATACGGGAAGTAATAGATAAATTAATTCTACAAAAAGCAGTAACAAACTGCGTATGACCACGTGGAGGACAAAAAACTAATTTTCTCTCTGGAAGCAAGCAAGGGACCATTCCATCAATTCCGATCAAGGGTCCTAAGGCACAGGTGGATTTAACATTTGAGCACACTTCTAAGATAAGATTAAAAATAGTTCGGTACGTGTTATGGTATTAACATAATACCAACAAATTTGTATTATAAATAGTTATTTCACAAGTACATATTATTATAAACTATAGGTTATTTGGAAAACATATTTTATAAATCGGAACAATTAAAATTACTCTAAATTGGAGAATTATTATTTCAATAGATGCCGCCCCTAGGCCGGTATAAAAAATTCGCGTCAACCCGAAGGAAAGCCGGAGAAAAACCCCGACTAGGATGGGGCTACAGAATTAATGCACACAACTGTGACAGGGTTACTCAAGCTAAACTTATAAGAATAATACAGCACAATACATGCATACATGAAAATAGTTGTGAATGGGTTATTAGTTGTTTTGAAAGTACTACACTAAAGAAGTATTAAAGAACAATACGAATTTAACTTTATTCAAATCAATAAATTATTTTACGTTGTAGAAGCACTGGTTCCATAGGTAGCTTTTAACCGCGGTTTTGAAGAGATTCAATTTAATAATATCTTTTGTCTTTGGGGAGGGAATTGTATAGGACTATTCCCGAATGATGTGGCCCTTTTTGACAAAGTGTGGTGGACACTACGACGATTAATATTATTCCTATTGTGAGTATTGTTTTCGTAAACAAAGTAGTTTCGTATGAACCAAGGGTGACACTTTAGTAATTCGGTGTTAACAAAGTTAGTAATTTACTTGAGTAACTTTCGTAGTAACTTTAGTAACTCGGTCTTAACGAAGTTTGAAGTTAATTTTGACAAATTAATTTACTAGAAGTTTGATGTATTGAAAATCTCTTATAATTTTTCCTTCTTCACGTATGTGTGGGAATCATTTGCTTTGTTTCATCATTTCGTATCGAAAATGGGCCAATAGAAACAGTGACATTTGGAAAATGAAAAAAACGTCAAAAAATAGTCATAATACATAATTTAGAAGAACGTATATCATTTCGTTTGAAACAAATTCCGGGTACAATTATTAATCTGCTAAAGTGAGAGGGTAGAGATTTAATGTAAGACGAGATTACATTAAGAGAAAACCAGAATAAAAATAAAATTGCATATACTTCCACGAATTTACTTCATAATTAATTTTAGTTTTGTTTTACACTGTAAAGTAATGAAATAATATCAATAATTATTTTGGTTAAAAAAAGGCAAAGGATACCAAGATACAGGTTAAAACGAATAGTCACAGCTTTACACAGTTTTACCACGGAAACATAACCATTGAAAACATGTCGAATAATTATCGATATACCTTTTCTCTATTAGATTGAAAGATGTCATATAATTTAATTGAATGGATCTTGCAATCAATAACAACTTTTATTTTAATGGGCAGAATAAGGACAAGAAGAAAAATAAAATAAAAGTGAGAATAACACAGAATGAAATAAATAATTAAGAACTAACGACCTTTTGATGGACGAATATCATTTATTAAGTGCTTAGAAGAACACAAAGTTTCGACTTGAGGTCTCAAAGCACTAAATAAATGGTATTCGTCCATCATATGGTCGTAAATTATTTATTTATTTTGATTATATAATGGTCGTTGAATGTAATACAATTTGTACCGCAGAATTGTTTATATTACAGAAATATAATTTCCTCGCACTATAATCAATATTACTATACAATTTATGTAACGTATTTTGATTCTGATACTCGTAATTTCTTATTAATTTTGATATGTCCTTAAAGACGTTGTTCACAGCGCAAGTCCAACTCAAGGAAATGTATTTCGTCCTTGGCAGTACTTCCTGAAGGTAAAACGCGTTTTTTGACGAAATAACAAGAATGCGAACATCAATTGGTGTCAACTGGTCAAACACTCACAAGTAGGTTTGCATTGATTACTTAATATGGAAAGTTCCTCGTCTGCGCACAGAGTACTTCGAAACGACACAAATGGGGAATCCCAGCCAGTCCATGATGATGATGATGATGATGATGATGATGATGATGATGATGATAATTATAGAACGTGTAAATCCTTTCTCGTACTCAAATTCTTCTGGTAGACACAGGAATAAGTCTCAGCGTGGAAACAACTATTAAGCGAAATAGGTTCCCTCTACGACTCGGCGCTTTTTCTGACCCCGCACCTTACTGGGCACTTAGGAGAGAATTGTTAAGTGTTTAGCAATATTTTTTTCTCTGATTCAATAAACAAATTGCAATTTTATTAATTATAATGTTAACGATAATGCTTGACGTCTGCTCTTCTGGATATTAATAATACAGAGAATAATAAATGATATGGCGAGATTCAGGTCAATACTGCATATAATTTACAAATTACTATGTATTAAGTTTTTTAGATACTACGTAAATTTTATCAAAAACCTTAAAAAAAAGTATCTTGTAATTTTACTGACAGTTCCATTAACTTTGCATTTGTGACAAATCGAAATCGATCTATCGTAACAATAAAGCAATAACATTTTAGATATCTTTATTTACTATCCTGTCAAGTGAGCAATTTACTATTTCTCTGGATACACATGTTTTAGAATGTATTTTACAGAGAAAGAAACTCTTTTTCATACTTTTTTCAGTTACTCTAATTATAATACTGTTTTTTGAAATCTGAGATGCTTTCCTTTGTTTAAAAGCTTAATTCTTGAAGTGAACATTCAAAGAACAAGGATACACACTAATGTTGCAAAGCTTATCACGTTTTTCGAAAAACAATGGATGATATTCTAATTAATGCAGGTAGATTTGTGAATTCATAATTTGTTGTTTTTTAAGAAAATACGTACTTTGCTTTATGTTCTACGTCTTGGGAATAATTACAGAGTCTGGAAATGAAGGTCACCTACATTTCGAATCACAAGAACAACAAATGCAAACGATTGTTTTTGTCTCGTCGTGTTCCCTTCCATCCCTGGAGGAGTAAACCGTACTCTAGGGTAATTTCGGTTTGCGGTTATTATTATTCGCTTCTAATATCAACTCTATTTCTGCTTTTACAATGCATATGAAATTGTTTATGTTCGTAAATATTTTTTAAACCTAATAATTACGCGTTACTACTCTAATATTATTTATTATCTTAAGTAGTTGAATTATTTGTATATCTTAAGTACTTGAAAGGATGATACAAAATATGAAATACGTAAGTATAAAATATATACGAGATCAAAGAATGGAGATTGATTTTTTACAATAAATTTTATTTCAAAATTCCGGAAATAGTCTGGAAAGGAGTAGTTTTCTTCAGTTTTCGTCCGTCTCCCGGCATTTCTTTACGTTAAAGGACGCTATAACAATCAAATACAGAAACGGACCACGCCTTCGCTACTTTCCTAACATCTCGTTACTTTTCTTTCGTTGCGAACTATATAAGAAGTATTTTAAAGAAAAAAATTCGTGCTGGATAGTAACCACGTCAACTTAGTGGGATGGCGATGTACGTACATGATTCGACAAGAAACATCTGCTGCGGAACAGTTCGGCGCAAGCCGTGGAATCCTCGTTTTGTCACTTTCAAACACTTGATCTACCAATCTCTGAATTGTACCAAACCCTTCTGGTGGCCCAGGTGGTAGCTTCCTTGCTCATCACCATAGTCATCCCGGGTTCCATTCCCGATGGGGCCAAAATGTTTGTAGCTTTTCACATCAATGTCCCATTTCATATAGCTGTGACTACTGAAAGGCGAACGCTCCTTCTTCTATCCACCTCCTACTGCTCCTGGTATCAATACCTCTTACTATTACTAACTACTCCTACAAACACCCCCAAGTTGTTGGTAAACCTAGCTAACCAGCCCATTTACTAACAATACCCTAACACCCAAATCCTACGTCCTGTCACTCCATGTAGATAAGCTTCAATAGCACTAAGCTACATTTCCCATTTAGAAATACTACAATGGTATTGAACTAAGTTCAATGTTCCTCAAAACTGGCCCTGTTGACGAACTTTGTCAGCTGACGCAGTTTGTTTGGATCAATACTCTTCCTGACACAATTATGTTATACCTAAATCTATAAGTAAAATCTTAAAATAGAAAAACAAGAAGTTTTTTGAAAGTGTATTTCATTTCTTTTGTGGTGTTTATAATATTCCCTTGTTTGCTGAATCGAACGCACATTCAAAGTCAAGAAAGAAATATTAGTAGTCCAGTAATTTGGGCTTTTTTGGATGGAATGTTTTGCCGGATAGGTGATTTTTGGTACCCCTCAATTCTGTAGGTGCTGAATAAGAATCTGAGGTTTTCCAACAAAAATTTTGACTGAAGAACCCCGTTTGGACCAAAGTATAGAAAATTTTCGACTCATGCGCAGCTTTTTCGAAATAAAAATTTTCTGCTATTGTTACTAAAACTTTGATGGAATATTTGAAAACTAGAGTAACTTTCCTAGAAGAGTGATTCTATTGAATTTGTTGCAATAAGAACATCAACCGAGAAAATCATCCAAGTATTGTCGCGCCGTAGCTCATCCCATTGACGTCGCGTCCATTGTTGATTCATTTCCTAGAACTTGTTGCTGACTGTTATATGTTCCCCGCATATTTTGTTTTTGTTACTCGAATCAAAATGTGTGTTCAGCCAGTACAAAAGTGTAGTTCAGTTTTAAAAGTGTACGTTACCCCAACAAAAGTAATCACTAATGATCGGATGGTTTTATTTGTGACCAACTGGTCGGAAAAGAATGCATCTTTTCACTTCTATGTACCAGATCATATAGCTGTGTCAATTGCAAATCGAATCCTCCTTCTATTCACCTTCTCCTACTCCTAGTATCACTAACGCTTACTTTTACTAACCCCTCCACGTGCGCCAAGTTGTTGGTAAACCCTGCTAACCGGTCCACCTACTAACTATACTCGTAGCCCCACCACCCACCTCCTAACTCATATCGCCCCATGTAAATAAGCTTCAAAAGCACACTACATTTCCCATTAAAAATACTACAATAAAAAGACTGGTGAAAGGTAGTAAACCCAAGCAGGTTTTTAGACTATGCTTGGAAGCGATTAGTAGAGTTTTTTTTTTGTAATTTAGGATATTTACTCGCGGCAAGTAACCTACGTACATTTTTTTAACTTCCTTCAGGTTCCTAAATCACTGGAGTTAGATTATAGCAATGCAATCGTTTTAGGAAGTAATGTATAAGTAACGCATTAATAGCATAAAGCTGTAGTAATTAAATGTGAACTGAACTATTAGTATGTATATACGGACAGTTATTCCAAATCATAGATAACTTGATCGAATGTGAAAGAGAAGACTTCCAGAAGAAAAATAAAGAGATAAATGTTTTCTTATCATTTATAGAATAAACTTAGTGAAAAATTGTTCAGAAAAAGAAAAATTGACGCACATGTATTTGTGAAACATTTCTTAAAATTTTCATTGGAAAATTTATTATAATTTACTTGTAATTAATTAATTAAATTGTAAAACATTTCTTAAAAGTACAATTTTATCCGTTTATTTAACAAATATCTTCAAATCACCCACACAAGTGGGATGGAACACAGGTATCACAAATCAGTTTATATTTTTATATTGTATTTGTAAATGGGAAATGTAGCGAGCTATTGAAGCTTATCTACATGGAGCGATAGGAGGTAAGAGTTGGGTGGAAGGCTATTGTTAGTAGGTGGCCCGACATGGCCCACGTGGAGGTGTTAGTTGAAGTAGTTAGGAATAGAGTTAGAAGTAGTTAGTAATAGAGCTAGGAGGAGCTGGATAGAGGAAGGAAGGTTTCAGTAGTCACAGCCATATGAACTGGGACATTAATGTGAAAAGCTATTAATTCTCTGACCCCATTGGGAATCGAACCCGGGATGATGAGTGACAACACTACCACCTACGCCACGGCTGGGGCTACAAATCAGTTGATACTGTTATACTTCTCCCAATTACTATCTTACAAGAACAAATTATTACGTCCGCCGGTCCCGGAAAGGCACCTCTTCCAGGGAATATTATTGTGTCAATACTTTTTGTTTTCCTCACATTTACCTAGTTTCCTAGTTTTTCGACGCGAGCAATGTCGAGCTATTATAATAATCGAGGAAAAATCTTACTATAAGTTTACGGAGGCGGTATCTTTTACTTTTATTTGCCTCCACTAGAAGAATATGCTACCCCCTTTTCAGGAGCATAGGTTTTGAGAAATTTGGCAGAAGCTGAGGAACAATTTTGTGATTTTTGAGACAATGACACCCCTGGGTTATGAAATGTTACGTCTTTAGAGAAGTAAAATTGGATTTTTTTTTGCCAAATATGCTAACCATGATTGAAGATGAGTTATTATTGCGGTGGAATAAAAGTACTCCAAGAAAAACGTGCCTCATACACCATTTTCTCCACCAGTACAAATTTCTTTCACCTAAAGTTGAGAGCTAGTGTAAAAAGCTACTGAACTTTATGATGCGTCATTAATTCATTAACGACTTATGAAAAATTTGACCAACTCAATCTACGAAATATAGCTAACTACCTATGTTATAATAGATCAACACATCTGTGTGACTATCCCCCAGGGGACTTACATCTAGTAAGTACGTGTTTGGCGAACACGGGGCCCCGAGCTGAGTCTGGCATTACTTCCACTTACTTGTGCCATGCTCTTTCCTTTCTCTTTTCTGACCTCCCTTGGTCATCTCTTGTTCTTTTCGATCCCGACGCTATTAGGGCTAGGGTATCTTTCATTTTCCTCTTTCATCTTTTTTTAAAAAATGTTTTTAGTAATGTTGGAATTTGTGTTTTGAGTTGTACTTCAGGAGGGTTTTTAGTGGGTATGGCTGAGTCATTCGGCGAGTCCCACACGCGGGGAGAGTCATGTTGGCTCTCCCTAGTGCGTAACTGCATTTTCCCTACCTGTACAAGTTTTAAGGGCTCTAATGACCTCGCTGTTGACGAGCCCTAAAGCCCCACACACACAAAAAAAAAATCTGTGTGACTACAGCTGCGCTCTTACACAAAGTTTTGGAGATTTTAAATTTTGAAGTCAATTTACGTTAGTATTGATAAAAAAATATGTTAGCAGAATAAAACTACTCAAATGTTCTTTTCTTACATGCATGATAATTTTTAACGCGTGACACGCTAAGTAATTGCTCTTTCACCCCTTCCTATTCAAACTGGAATACACAAACTTTCAGACACAATTTTTGTTGACAAACCTCAGGTTCGTGTTCAGTACCCCCCAAAAATAGAGGTGTAGCAAAAATCATCCCTCCGGCAAATCTTTTCACGTAGATCCCTTTTTTAGCCCAGATTCCTGGACTGTTGGCCTATCTTCCAACAACGTCACATCATCTAACCACGGTCAAAACGCATCCTCCGTACTCAAACAATTTCTTAAACCAAATTATTGTTCACCTAGATACTTCCAAATAATTAGCCATCTTCTTAAAAACCCAATAACTGTAAAAAAATTCAATGAAAAAACTACAGAAATTGGATTCGAATCTTTTGTATTCCTTTTCCCAACTTTCAAAACCAGCTTTACTTCCGTTATTTTCCATTGCCTTTGGAAATGTTGATGACGTATTAAGTCATTAATGATAACCATCTTGACAATTTTAAACTTCTTAATTGTGTTTTGTATCATATTATCATACCTATGCGACTATCTTAGTCAGTTTCTTTGTTATTGATATAAATTCTTCCTTCGTCATCATCTCATATTCTTCAGTCGCACCTTTTCATCATAATTGTTCCTAACTCCCTTCTCTGGAAACATCCCTAACATCACCCTCAGGGTGGCTGTAAAGGGAGGCAGAGGGTGGGCAAGTGACCGCGCGACGGGTTATGGGGTGCGCCAAACGCTGAAAGATGGGGGCGCTAAAAATGTTTTCCTTTTAAAAATACATCGCTCTCTTCAACTACCGAAATAAAAAAGTTATTATTTACTCTTTGAGTGGTCATTTACGATAAAAGAAAAACACAGTCTTGTGGTCGGGAACGTTCCGAACTTCATTATCATCGAGAAGTTTGGTGACAATTCGCTAAAGGTTTCTGTGCATGTATACTTGATATAGTATTACCAAAGGAATCATATGCTACAAGATCTGTTTTGTGCGTATATTCTTACGTTATATAGAGAATNCGTGTATATAGAGAAAGGTATTTAATTTTTAACTTATTATACATGATACTCAACTGATAAATCTGTAACTTCCCGAGGGGGGTGGGGAAGGCGCCAAGGGCTAAGCTTGCCAAGGAAATATATGTAGTTCCAGTCGTTATCGCCCTATATCATCCATTTGTTACGTATTCATCCTTGTCAAGTGCGCGCCAGAGTTGTTTCGTCGACATCTTATTTCTCCCAACATTAACTTTGAAATACCTTTTCCAAATATGCACGCCAGCTAATCGTTTGTCCTCTACACCCGGGTGCCCGCAGGTAAACACCGCGTCCTCGCTCGGAAATTGGAGAAGGTGGATCAATATGAACATTCACTTTCAGCTGTTGATGTCAATTTTTCATTGAATCGTCTACGGTCAGGTGAAAATTGAGACTGACCGGGACTCGAAGCCGGTACCTCCTGCTTTGGCCGCAGGTGTGCTGCCACTGCATCGCCCGCCTTGACTCTCTAAGCCCGTACACAACATCCATCTGCTCTGAATCGGTGAGACCGTGTCACGGGATAAGTTACCACAAGCGGATCCGTATGCTTATACCCGGTTTCCACGTACTTACATGTCGGATGCGACTTTTAACTCAAAACTTCTGAGTCTCTTCCGAGAACCCACTTATCCCCTGTAAAGGATGTGACTCAGGTTCACCGGGTCAGACCAGGTGGACGTTGTGCACGGGTTTTGGTGCAATGACAGCACATCTGCGGCCAAAGCACGAATTACTGGGTTTGAGTACCGATTTGGCCCAATTTTTACCTGGTCGTGGACAATGCAACTTCCCTTCCCCAGTAGGTACTTAGAGGTTATGTTCATAATATATAATTGTTTATGTACTGTAAGTGTAATGTAATGTAATCATACAGTAAGTGTTAATTTTGATGTTCTGTTATTTGAGTGTGAGTTTCATCCCGAAATGAAACCACGCTGTTCATTTATTTTCATTTTTCAGATTAAGAAAATTTATATATATATATAAATTTGTACTATTTGCCTTACTAATTTTTAATCGATATGAGTCACTAAGTAAGAATTGTAGCATCAGATACTCTGAAATGACTTGAAATATGTAATCTAATATTGCTGCACTAAATAAAGATGACTAACCCGTGTTTACAAAATTCACATGAAAGTTGTTCGTAAACGCTAATGTACTCAGATACTCTAGAATTGCTCTAGATACGCTTGTATCTCTTAGTTCACGAAAATTCCCTTCCCTTTTGCGGGTATACCCCTTAAACGCCACTATGTCTCGCCCTCCTCTCCTGGAACAATTTCTAAGGGTACCCTTGACTCGAAACATTTCACTTCGTTTCACACTATACCGCTGCATTATATCTACTATATATTCCCTGCTTTGTCGACAGCGTCCCAATTGTCTCTTCAACTTCTTTTTCTCCAGCTTTATCTTGCCCAAGAGAATTATAAGGGTCTATTGTATCCATAAATTTCTTAACCATTGTATCCATAAATTTCTTAACAATGATTGATAGTTCGCGCAGTTTATCTGCACCCATTTTTTAAAAATTGGGTACATTTATGAATACTTAAAACACGTATAGTATACATCAAAGCCTGTACTTAAAGGTCAAGATCTACGGAAACATATGTCAGGCGGAGTATGTATCATCACAGAAGAGGATAGTTTATTTTAATTATTACAAATATAAGTTATAATAAAAATAATAACTCAGTGATCAATGAAAAACGATTGACACGTCTTACTAATAAGTCGGCATAATGCAGTAAACAAGATTATTTCTGGGGGAGAAAATCCTTATTGAACGTCTCCAGTAGATTTGAGAGTATCGAGAAAAATCGATCGATCAAAATAACACAAAAGGCACTTGATAACTTGTTGGATCTTAAGAGAGATGTTATTTCTTCTTCCTAGACATGCCTTGGCTAACACTCCAACGCCGCAATACACTCTAATTAAGTTGCAAACCCTCAGTTATAAAAAGTTAATATTAAGAGAGCAAACTTGAGGGGGTGATTCCTGACAGGAAAAGGACAAAAATGTATCAAAATATGTCCAGAATTGGATAGTTAGTCGCAATAAATGGTACATTACATTGCACAATTCATTGCATTAATTGATTCCATGTTGCAGAAGATATTGAAAGTGGCCTGGTCACCTAGATCTAAGTACTTAAATCCCCTTAATTTTTGCTAGTAAAGTCATCTGAAAAGTGTGGTGTCTAGGGGTGGCGTCCATTGGAACAATAAAACTCGAATTTAGTGTTATTTTAATACTATATAAACAATATTTTCTACATAATCCGTAGCTTGATAATAATGCGTACTTCTGAATTTTGTTTTGTTTTATTAAATACAAATTTCTTGGCATTCATTTAATATTATAACATGTGCCGAACTATTTTTATTCTTACCTAAGCAGTGTGCAGAATGTTAAATCCGTCTTGGTTGCTTCCGGAGAGTAAATTAGTTTCTTGTCCTCCACGTGGTCATACGCAGCGTGTACAGCGTATCTCACAGTAAATGTATTATTATTATTATTATTATTATTATTATTATTATTATTATTATTATTATGAACCAGTTGTCGATGTGTAAACACTGGAAAAGCGTGTCCGTGTAGCAAGTAACGCCTGATACATTCAAAAGAGGGAGGTAATCTATAGTGTGACGTCTAAACGCTTGCATTCAAGTCCCTGGATAGTTAAACATCTTTTGTAACATGGAAGTAATTAATATTATTTAATGTGCAATATTTGTACCATAACTAATTATTTTATTATGGACTAATCCTTCATTTCCTGACATATGTTGACATAAACATCTCTGTTCCTTTTGTTGTCAGAAATCTACCGTCGAAATTTGTCTCAGTATTTGGAAATCATCATGTGTATTCCAGTGACCGCTCATGGTAACGAGCTGTCGTCAAAATGATTAGAAATTTATGAACAAAACTATTGGAAAAATAGAATGAGTGAATACGGTGAATTCAATACATTGATTGTAATTAAATATCTAATTGCCATGAAGGTTATTCATAGTGGAATTGTCACTGTACAATCATGGGAGGGGAAGTCGGAAAATGCGAGCAACAAGGTACAAATGTCACTTAATTCAAAAAGGAAGGATTCAACGTGATCGATCAGTACAGAAATGTAGCGAGTCCTCTGTGAGATAATTCGTGCAAAGAGGCACGAAAGTAATATTTTTCAGCGTTACGGATAACTAAGTTCTTAGTCAATTTGATTTACAAATTATTAGATCCCGATATTTTGTATCATCGCAGAATTGATTGTTCAAGGAAATCTGAAAGAACTAAATCTTATGAGATGGACTTGGATAACTTTTGCTTTGAGTCCTCCAGCGGAAATTTTTCTTAAGGGTTTTTTGTAACACGTATACATTGAATCAATCCTGTACAAATTTTCTTCTTAAGTTCATACAAATAGTTAAGAAATTGAGCCCATCAATCGTATAATTAAACGTCAATTTGCTCACATTGTGGTACCATATTAGAGTTCAATACACTCAAAATATAATTTAAAATATTGTTTCAACGTGTAGCCCGTGAATCAAATGTGTACATAATCACAATTGTATTTAAAATGTTAAAAATAGGAATCACCCCGAGTTTGCCCGATAAGAAAGTATCGAATAGCTCATAACAACGACTGGTTGTTGTAGATACCTGAAGGTTGCCCAAGCGCGGATCCTTGTTAGGGCAAAGTCCCAGAGTACTTCTGGGAGTAAAAACTCCAGTGAGTGAACAGAGTCGATTAAATATTTAAAAAATGTAATATTATCTAGATTTTATACTCGTAAAAGTTTTTAAAAATTGTTTTTACCTACTTCAAGGTTTTTTCTAATTTCTGTTTTATTGATTCGAAAATATTGTTATAATTGAAGAAAATTTTTAAATTAATATAAAAGATGTACTCAATACCGAATGATGGACATTGATAGTCCTCTAATTACAACACTGAGATGCACAAATTAATTACTGACTTTTAATACAGTTAGTGAAGAATGTAGGTTGCGCACTGTCGTTCAAACATTCTGATACGATGTTGATGTGAAACAAAATAAATGCAAGTCGTCATAAAATCGTTTACGTTTTTTCGGAAAATTAAACAGTTCGTGAGAGGAAAGATAACTAATTATTGCGCCTTGGTATAGAATTATCTTTCACACAATCCTGGTAATCGAATGTAATCACGAATCATGTAATAAAACAATCTCACATTCTTAAATTCGGCAGTAAACGCGTTTACCATATAATGCGTACTCAGCAAAAATCATTTCGGGTCCGGAAATAATTATGTGTACGTGTATGTATGTGGGGGTGTACTGAACTTTTAATGAGAAAGACCCTACTTGATTTTTTTCTTTACCTATTTTATAGTATAATAATAGTTTTTTCATTTTATTATTTAATGTAACGTTCACATCTAATGGCATTTCATGACATTTTTGTAGGCCTAAAAAACATACTGGTTTCATCTTGATCTTTCTTTGGTGTTCCTCACTCTACCTCTGTTGAATTGTAACACCCGTGTCTCTTTCCATCATCTTCAGTCCATCTTTTATCTCCCGTATCCGTTTCACGAAACTTTTCTTTCGTAAATATTACTATACAATAAACAGGGTTCTTATTCTGCATATTTTACATATTTTTTTCCTGACTTTCGTTGACTTTGAGGAATCGATTTGTTGAATTTTTTTGATCTTTTGAATTTAATTTAATAATGAATATCATTGAAGACTTTTCTTTGAACTCTGTAACTTTTAGGTTAAATTGTTGTAATCAATCAAAATCTACATGTTTATTACGCAAATACGGTATATAGCGTATGTACGAGCTCAGTGGTATTTTTCAACTAACCCAATGGACCCTTGCATTTTCTTAGTAATGAGTTGATACATAAGTAATTTACTTTTTAAATTGTATATTTTGAATTATTTAGTACAATTTAGTGCATATGTTTAGTACATACATTGGATGTTTTTAGCGCATATTTCGGTGCCTATTTTAAACTTTTTTAGTGCATATCGACCTCAGCCCTGACAATCAAAGAAACCTCTTCTTATCAATTTATTCTTGTACTTTCTTTGTAATACATAGATATATAAGTAACTTGTTTTTTAAATATTTCGAATTTTTTAGTACATTTAATTGGTTTTTTAATGCATACTTTAGACGTTTTTATCTCATATTTTGAGTGCCTATTTTGAATTGTGCATATCAATCCCAGCCCTGATACTAACCTCATCTTATTGTTTCTAGCGCAATTATCCCACCTTCCCTTCAACACTCAACTTCTCTTTGCTCAGAATACAAAGATCCCCGTCATCACCCCCCACCACCGCTGCGCCGCAACTTTCGACTACATTTCCACCATGGCCGTGGCGACTCCCGCTACCACCACCGCCACCGCCGCCACCATCACCGGCGGCGGCAGCGAAGTGGACGTCAGTCGCTCTCCGCATCCACGCGCCAGTCAGTGTTTGACGCAGGGCAAGCTCCACACTCGCAAGCGCCAACGCCGGCCGACGACAGGCGTCGTCTGCAGAAGGAACGACCTCAACCAACCAACTCTCCTCTTCCGGACCCACGACGGAGTCGAAGGAACACATCTCACAGGTGAATGACGTCTCCAGCGATTTCAATGCGCGATAGGTCACGTAGTGTGTTTTGTTTTGGTGGTATGATAAATTCAGTATTCACGTGGCCTGCAACACATACGTTCTTTTACTATGACCCGTACATCTGCTATATCTCAACGCGTTTTTTTAAACTAGGGAGTATTTTGTACTATATTTCGTGTGTTCGATATAATTTTATTGTGATATGGCATATCTAAATACGTAATCAAAATATATCATAATGATTATATTCATAAAGTACTCGCATTTTATTTAAGGACGTAAAACGAATACAAATCTACATGTTTTCGTTTGAGAATGAAGTCCTTACTGAGAGAGATTCGTTCTTCTACTAAGATCCGAGCATCTGTTGTATCTTAAAGCGTAAATTAATCGTTTATTCAAACAATGGAATACTTTGCACGACATTTTATGTGCTTGTACTGAATATAATTCTATTATGATGTGGCTCAGGTGACATGACTCGCTCTTCAGACAGTTCAACTAAATCTAAATACGTAATCAAAATCTATTATAATGAATAGAATCGAAATGTACTCACGCGTATTTGCGAATGAAAACCGAATGCAGACCGAAATGTTTTCGTTAAAGAATGAAGTCCTGACTGAGGAATATACCGTGACAACGTTCATCGCCGTGTTTTAAATTTCCCTGAAAATATCCCGTTTTGTCAACATACACGTAACCTTTCCTCGCGTTCATATCACATGCGCAGCGTGTTCGAACAACGCTATCAAAACCAGCACAATGGATACACTGACGAGCCGCTTCAATAATTTATTGCGCGCATCGGAGTTCACTCCGCACTCCGCTTTGCTTCGTTGAAGACCAGTGAAAGTTCTTCACGTGCAGATGTCACGTTCGGCGAGGAAATAGCTTTCCTTTGTTTGTTTGGGTTTCTTCAATATCAACGGAATATTTCCGTTGTTTTCCAGAGCGGTGTGTCATTTTACCCACAAGTTCTATAAGATTCGATATTAGTTATTCCAAAACGTGATTATATTTGCGAACTGTTTGCGTAAATACATAATTTTCTGAGTGGGTGGACGAAATATGTTACGGAAATGTATTTATTCGGGTCACGTGTGACACACATAGCATGTCTCTGAGATAGAGCATGACACTGAACTTCACTGACACACACACGTGAGTTGTTGTCGGACAAAAATTCAAATTGATAATCGCATTATTCGAATAATATAATAAGAATGATATGTTATAATATTGCATTAATTAAATAAAACAAATAAATTTCTCCGGTTTTCCTCCAGGTAGTGGCGAATTTTCCATAGGTGGAATTATCATTTAATACTTTAGTTAATATTAATCTCGAATTTTTACTGNTTAATATTAATCTCGAATTTTGACTATACATTATATCTACGATTCATTTTGGAACAATAAATTGATAACAGTACGTATTTGTAAAAAAAAGTTAAGTATTAAATCCGCTGCTGTCCTTAGGCCCTTGATCGGAATTGATGGGATGGTCCCTTGTTTATTTCCGGAGAGTAACTTAGTTTATTATTCCCCACGTGGCCATACACAGTTTGCAACTTCTTTTTTGTCAATCATGTTAACTATTATTTATTTATTTGTTATAGTACGATTTAATACGGATGTAGTTGATATATGTAAAGTCATGAATGAATGTTTTTGATGAACAAATTTAAAACAATGCAAAAGAATGTATCATTACTAACACTCTTTGTATGTTGCGTTTATTCCACGGAAGAGTGGAACACTTGAAGCCCTCTCGCTGATTGCACTGCGAGAAGCACAGCTGTGGAATACAACTTGGAAGGGGGAGCAGGGTATGGCACTTGTATTGCGGTTTTTCCGGAACTGACGTGACGCGAATTGTCGCGCGATTGTTACTTGTCACTCGTTTCTCTGCGCGGATAAGATAACGACGGAAGTTCGAAACCGTAGCGAAGCTCTTCGTGTCGAAAGTTCCATTTTGCCAGTGCTGGCCCATTAATTCCATCACCGATGAATTTGTATGCTCGGTACACAATGATAATTAGGTGAAAGGTTGAGAGCTACATTTCATTTTAATATTTCATACAATGCATTTCAAGTTTCTGTTTCTTAAATTTTATGTTGGTTATTTATTTTATTGTTAGAAAATTTATGTCGTTCATAACAAAATTCTTACACGGCTCTGATATATGAAGCATTCATCAATTTTAGGAAATTAGTAAGAGAAAAAAATCTTCTATGAATTTCCGTATATTGATAGTTACATCATAAAATGTTGAACTAAAAGAAAATAGAAAGGCTAGTCCATAAAACCTTTTAAAATAATTTTTATCCCATTACTCTCCTTTTGTTCAGTCGAACTTGTCCCGAATTATAGTATATTTTTCGTCAAACGTAGGGGGACAGACGTTTGTGTCATAAATCTATACTGATATTTGACGTGACATGTCCTGTGTGAAAAATATATTCTGGTTGGAAGTAGCACTTAATACATTACAAAATGAAATAAAAGAATTATGATACTAAATACCAAAAATACTTTTAAAAATAAAGATATGTACTATTTAATTTTTCCATCTTGAAATAATATAAATATTTTGATGAGAATCAAAATAACGAGTTAGAAATAAATATGACCAAGTTATATTCGTTGTGCAACATTTTGCCGAAAGTCATCTCGTGCCGGCCCGATCGGTAAAAAGTGTGTAGAAAATGACCCGCGGGTTACGATAAGTTGAACAGCGCTGAACTAAAATAATCCTATATTTGCATTAATACTAATACAAGAAACGTCAAGTGAGTGTATATAAAGAACTGTGAGCCAATAAGATTTTTATGATATATTATTAAAGCAAGTGTTCCGATTGAAGCATTGCAAGGGACGTCGTATCTTAGCACCACATATTTAAATGTAATTATCATTTTTTCTTACAATTTAATACTTTACACTCACTCTATTTTGCATCTTCATTTATTTACCTGTATCACATCATACATACAATTGTTTTTTAAATATATGATTGGTATTCTAATACGAAGGCAATTAACATTTTATTATGCTGTATGCTGAACGACAGGAAACGATCTGTATACCAAGGGAGTCGTGGAACTATTAAGATAAAGTGATAAGATGACGTTTACTGTGTGCCAAATAAACTAGAAATTAAATTAATGTTGATTTATGTTATGTTCATTAATGAGATGAAATACGAGCTGATCTCAGTTTGAGTCATCAATGTTGATTCCGGTACTTCGTTGTATTCTGTTTATGACGAAAACCTTTCTTCATGCAAATTGATATATCTGTGTTTAAGTCTCTCAGCATCGTGTATGATAACCAATTCACGTTTACTGCGGGTTTTATTAATTTTAGACTTTTTTTAAATCCCGGAGGACCGTGTACATTCGACACAAGTGGTCTTATGACCTGAAGGATTTATTAACTTAAAAACTGTTATTCGAGTAACCTTAATTAGAGGCAATATTTTAGGAGACAGTAATAATATTATTTTGAGGATAATTTTTCAAGTTTTAAACATATTAAATTTGTATTATTGCTTTCAAATAATGAACTTGTTTTTTATTCAATGAAAGAGGAATTTTTACATTGTATCCATAATCTTTTGATGAAACTGTATGAAGAATAATCGATGGAACGATGATTAATTTATTCATATAGTTTACGTTCCTACTCATGTCCCACTTACATTAATACTCTTTTTGGGGCATTGGCTTCAAAATAATTACATCTTGATTTTTTTAAAACTTAACGACAAAGTTTTATTTTTGTCCCTTTAAACTTGTAATTATTTTACTGCCATGTGGACTTAGTCCCGTCTGAAAAAATTTGCGAGACGGCAAAATCCCTTTTCCTTTCTCTGATTCGAAATAAATCTATGCAACACACCGAAAAGGGAAATTTTATGTGGTTTAAACGAGATCTTCAAGAAAAGATACTGCATTCTTCAATTCTTGATTGATTTTTCTTAAATTAAGTAGATGTGTTTTTTCAGATCTCGTTAAAAATACGTTTTTATTTATTTATTTTATGTCTTTTGGCGAGATTCAGGCCACGAGGCTTGCTCTTCCACCTGTCCTATAGACTTGGGAAAGGGAGTAGGGCAGGAGAGGTTGCCAGGGAACTTATGACATTTGTCTGGAGTAGGTGAGGGAAACCCCAGTTGAAAACCTCATCTAATTCTACCGATCAGGGTTTGAACCCACGCTCTACCGCTCAGCGGAATCGCGGAGGCAGAGACGCCACCGCGCTGTGGGCCAAGTTTTTATGGGAACGAAATTCGATGAAGTTAATTCGAAATACTTTGTGTTTCAAAATTAACGCTACTAATTATTGTTTGAAATATCATCGGCGATTCGTGTTATCCAAAGTAAATATTTATGAAAGAGGAAAGTTATTTGAGACAATAGAGAAATTTAACACTTAAGTAAACTTCCACTTTCTTCGTCTGGTAGCGATACTTGGAAAACAGTGATTGTACAAAGAAAATATACATAAGCAAATGATTCGTTCATATTTACTACTCATTTTCAGTGGAATTGTATTAAAGACATCTCTTTAATAAAATTTCGTGGAAATCGGAAATTTCACCAGTAATTTTGACTTTGACATCATTTCTGAAAAGAACAGATTTTGAATTTTTTGTTATAATAAGTTTACGCTCAGTAGACTAAACACGTCCAACTTCAAAAATTAACTGTTTCCTAAGAAATATTAAGTGAAAGTTCAACAACAGAATTATTTGAATAAATATGAACAAATTTGTTGCCTTAAAACAGTAAAAACTGTGCAATATAACATGTAGAATGAGGGAGATCTTTTACTCTCGGGAAGCAAGCTAGGAATCATCCCATCTATTCCGACTGAAGTTGAGACGAAGCTACAAAGATCAAGAACGCAACTGTGTCAAAATAAGAGTTCATATAACGAATATTACTGCAATAAAAAATGAAATTATAATTACGATCCAATCAAACAATTATTTGTCATTAATCAATAGTTATAAAACATACCATGAAACCGGTGTGATGAAGTACACAGATAATTTAAAAGATCACAAATTATTATTTATACATAAAAAAACAGTAACACCCTTTCTTGTATTTCTTATAGCAAACTCTAATTAAAAACCTAGTTGAGTGACGATCACCACCCGCTCAATAGTTCATGAGGGAAATTTTGTTTAAGATAAGCACGGGGAGGCTTAAGCGGGGCGACCTGCTTTTGTGGAGATTTCAATGAATAATTTTTTTTCGATTTGTTGGAAAATATACCATTTACTGAAATTCTTTTTACAAAACTTCTCCAAACTGTGAGAAACGTCTAAAAAATGTCAAATAATTGCTGCTAGCTAAGTCCATTCGGTATATACTAAATATCCTATTTTATTACAGTATAAAAATATTTAATGGGAAATTAAAACAGGAATTGACTTATTTGACTAAAATCAATATATTTCTTTTTTTACAGAATCAATGTTGAAATTAGTTTTTGACTGTGAATTTGAAAATTTAATTCTAGTGGTAACTTATTCTTCTTTTGGAAGAAAATTTTAGAGAAGGATTCCTGAATGACAGGGCAATGTGCAAACGTTTTTTCACACTGTGTTTGAAACATTGGAACGGTAAATATTATCCCGTGTATTTGTAAAGTTTTTTCTTATCTGTACAATATTATCTTTAGCGTTTTTGCTGATGAACAAGAGCGTTTCTTGTGAAGCCAAGAACGGATTTTTCGTAATTGTTTAAAAAACAATACCACCATTAATCCTAGACTTACCGTTACCATCAAACACAAATACAAATAAGATCTTATCGACAGAAGAAAACCAAGCTTTTATTTATTTCTAGTTTATTGTCCTCCACGTGGTCAAACGCAGTATGTAACGGTTTTTCGATAACTTTATTAACCAGAAAATTATAAAGAGCAATACAATAGTCATTTTGCATTCCAGCTGAGGTAAGCAAAGTTACCTGTGCGCTTACATCCCATACTTACGCACTAGTTACTCATAATAAAAACTTACATACTAAATGACTGACTAGTGCTCATAATATTAACATATAGATAATTTTCAAAAAATTATATGATGAGCAATCTGTTTCTACTTTTAGATTCTGTTTGCATTATATTGAGTTTAACATTTTCTTTAACATTTAGCATTCAAGAGATGAACTTACCCAGCATCGCTTGGGGATTCATTTGATATTATTTTGTTATTTCACTCCGTTTCGAGGTGTTTTATGAATGAAATATCAGTAAATGGTATATTTTCAAACAACAAAAAGAATAAAAAATTCAGAATGCCTAAAATTTATTATTATAATTATTATTTCGATTTTGATGTCTAATATTTTCGTGATCTCTTGAGATTCAAGCCGTCAGGCCTGCTCTTTTGAGCGATGGAATTAAGAAGGAGAGATGTTGGGTAGCCCGGGAATTTTACGTACGATATTCGTCTGGAGCAGGTGAGGGAAATCCCCCCTGAAAACTTCATCTATTTGTTCGAGTTGGAGATCGAACCGCTGCACTCTGGAGAATAGACCTGGGTAAAAAAGAAAAAAGTCAATTTTGTTCCGCAACACTAAATTTTGTATCACCGAATAGCTGATTAATTCGCGCGTCTAATGACTTCCGGGAAATTGGTTAATCCGGCGTTTAGTATCGTCGATCGAATATAAGGTACGTATATTTGTAGGTGTTCTTCTAGTTCAGTTATTCTAGGCGTTTGTAACGTTTTAGAAATAAATGTACACTATGTGTATGGATCGCTAGATTGACTTCAAGCTTTACACAGAGGTAAACAACAGTTAGTTCTTTTTTTATTTCTGTTTTTATTATTATTGGAATAAAATCAGTTTTATTTATGATGTACTTGTATTTTAAATTATATTTTTCAAAGAAATGTTTTCGGAAGCTTATATTTGACGTAGATTTTTTAATGTAATCCTGTGAATACATCCAAAGCTTTTTTATGAATTTTTAAAAAAATAATGCGGTTGATCACATCATGAAGCGTGTTTGCAAACACCAAATTTTTATGTAGAATTCTACTGGATCATTATGTTATCCTTGTTCATACATAAAATTGTTTTGGAATATTTGGTCCCCCGATTTGGAGGGGAACACACAAATGGAATCAGACCCCCATGAAGGGGGTCGGATTTACATAAAGGTAAACTGTCCATATATTTCGAGGTATAACTGTTTTTATTTTGTGTGATGTATTTAGAGAACCTAAGTATATCCGAAGCAAAGTTTACTGTGTTCTGCGGTGCTTGCCCAACACTCATTGTATTCGCCCAGCGCTACCCGCGGACTCTTCCATTCAACGCCCTTCACTTCTCCTTTCTTCCCCTTCGAGAAAGTGCCGAAGGTGTTATTGCGTCAACAAGGATCGTCTGTTGAAAATATGAGGCAAGTTTCGTAGGCGTCAAATGATAAATTCCAGAATATGCTCAGAACAAAGCTATGCCCAGCACAGGAATCCTGTAGTATTACTGAGAGGAATGCCACGGTAACGTATACATATTCGGTAGTGCCCTTCATATGTATATACTAAGTTTTGTAGTGCTTTAAGATACACTGCGACGTTTGGTTATTAAGTAAAATTCGTTAAGTAAATAATATTTTAATATAGTGCAACGAGTGCCAGATTGTTTTTTTTCTTTTTTAGGTGATTGAGCAATCATTGCCGGGGGTGAGTTCTGATATTCATCGTCATCGATAATATTTTGTTCCTTATACAAGATAATAGATCATTTTTGTGACATCGAAAAGTATCAGCCATTTCTCAGTACAATCTACAGTATCTATCAGCAATCAGTATATATCAGCAAGATTTCTATTTATTATGTCAATATTTTGGATATCTACTTTTTCCTATCAATATGTTTTGATAGGTAGATAGTATAAATACGGCAACTATAACTTCGCCTCCTGGGTCCGTCTTCCATCCTCATTCAACTTGTGAGACCCAAAGACCTCTGAGGTGGTCTCGTAGAGACTAAACTCCGCATATGAGGCGACTCCCTTAGGAAGTACTTTGTTTTGGGTAGTATTTTCCATTTCTGGTTCACAAACATAGAAATCGCCCAGGAGGCGAACGGGATGGCGCAGTCGGTAAGCGCATGAGCGCGCTGAGCTCAAGGTCCCGGGTTCGGAGCCCGGTCCCGTCTCCCATTTTCATTCAACATTACATAATTAATCCTTGTAATTCGTTTAGGGAAACTACACTACTGATTTGAGTCAATATAATAATAATAGTAAATTGCAATATACACTACCTCTCTCCTACGTATAAGTTATTGGAATAAATTGAATGAGTTGGAATATTGTTTTGGAACTGTCAAATAAAAATGTTACTGATTTTGTGGAATTTCCTGAAAATTTCCCAAAAAACGTCAATTCCCGAAAAATTCCTACCGGAAGCCGAAAAATTCCACAAGGAGTTACCCATAAAATAAGTTCGCCAAAATGTACTATTGTTGAACTCCCTCCTCCTTCTGCAACATGTCTCAAAGACGAGACACCTCCCCCCCCGTCAGTGAACGTCTTACATTTCTCAAGTACCCCCTGATTTTAATTTAAAAAATAGATAAAATATTTTTGTAATTTCTTGAAACATTTATTACATTTAATCATTAATTGTTTAACGTGATCTAAAAACGTTGCAATATTTAATTTAATTTGTTTAAACGTTTCTCATATTTGTAATTATATTTGATTATTGTACTTTTCGTGATTTTAAATATCAATATAATAATATGAAACTCTATGAACGCACAAATGCGATCCCCCCCCTCATTATTTATTGTCCATCAACGTAACGCTCATTAGGACCCCTCCCCCCCACCTCAAAGCGAACGTATTTTAGGGATTACCCCTAATGGAAGGGATACACTACCACGATTCGCCAACGCTGTATCGAGGTCATCTTTTCAGTCATCGAAACTAAAACTATCACGGAGTGCGAAAGGACGATAGGAGAACAGTTTCTGAGATGTAGGACTCGCGGCGGCAACTGGAGCGTATCAGAGACTGGAACAAAGCAACGTGACGTACGTCGTCATCTCCTCCTCACTTTCTCAGGATACAACTTTATATTTGAATAATTCTGAAAAGAAACCACAATTTCGTGATTACTTTTGTCTAAATAACGTTAAAAATATTAGTATTATATTCCAGGAGTGAATTGGTATCCGAAAGAGGCCTAGAAATTGCTGTTTCCCTCAGTGTATTTTGGCAAGACGATAAAATGTTGATCAACAACTATTGCAAAGTTTTGATTGGAACCGAAAATAAGCTTAAAATGACATAAACGTTGTAAACCCGTGTAAAATGTAAAGGATAAATCACTCTTATGACACATTCACTTCTGTTGTACATATGCTATCAAATATTGCAGGTACAAGACTTGCAATATAATAAAAATTGTGTAGTCAAAACGCCTGTTAACTGCAAACTAAAAATTAATGGTTTTGAATAAATTTATGATGCGCGATTCTATTTGTAGCTAATCACCAATCGGAAACAGATTTTCCAGTTTTCATGCTATGGCACAGGAAAAAAATGCATGTCGTCAGTGACTAAAATAAATCAAATTTCGTTTGTATCTGCTCATTTCTAACAAAATGCAAGTGCAAACGGTTTGTTGAAACAATAACACAAAACTGGTCCATACAGTATAAGACATATATACAAAATAAACATGTAAATTTAGATTGATTACTGCAAATTCACAAAAAAAAAAGTTCAAACAAAAATCTTCAAATATTTGAATTAATATGTACTATTATATTAAATTTAATTTACTATTGTCTTAAATTATATGTAATTATCCCTTGGGTACCTTTGGGGTCTGTCCAGGGATAGTTTGACTTTTTATTACATTAAATTCAAAGGTCCTATGAGGTTAAAAATTTTAGAAATCGCTTGCCATAGAAAGTTAGAAAAAATATGCAAAAATGCCAAATCCGATTCCGGATCACATGTACTACCAGATCCTTCCCTGGGGTCAACCGAGGCCATTCCGTGTACGCGTAACGCTACAAACGATCACCGATTCTATAGTATATACTGCGGAAATAATATCTTGAGATGATNGATCACCGATTCTATAGTATATACTGCGGAAATAATATCTTGCGATGAGTTTCGCGTCGTTTTAAAGTGTTTTTCTTCCCGTTTTAAAGACCTTTTCATTCAATTTAGTTTATAAATATCTTCGTTTTCCTCAACTATGACAGTTCAGAATGTGTTTGTTTGTGTTCCTTCACTGGCCTTGGTTGAAAACGTTGGATGCTAACTAGCTTCCTTGAACACCAAGGGCATACCTTAGAGCAGTGCTTTCCAACTCATCTAAGCACGCGGGCCATTATTGACACTCTTTCGATGGTTCTGGGCGGCATAAGATGGGTTGCCCGACGAATGAAACTAATGAGTAATATTTATTTATTACTTAAGCGACATTTTGATTCTCATCAACAAATTTATGTTATTTCAAACCAGAAAACTTAAATAGTATTACTTTATTTTTGAAAAGTATTTCTAATATTTAGTACCAAAATATTCTCATATTTTAATGTATGACGGGGTATTTCCGCAAACAATTTTCTATGATCTGGATCTTGTCCACTCAATATAATTGAAATAGTATAGTGAGAGCTTTGTCAATTAAAACAATTTCTTAATAACTCGTCAACGTTTCTGTTTTAATTTTAAACCTTCTTTAGGGCTCATAACATAAACAGGTGACTATTACTATTAAAAACAACTGAAATTAATTAAACAGAAAATCATACGTAATAATACAATCAAACAATAATGCAAACAATAGCATTATATAACGAAACGTTGGCGAGTTATTAAGAAATGAATTCAGGAAGTTTAAGTTTTATGTAAAGTTGAAGTTGTGACACCTAATGTTTGATGAAAAATATTATGAAAAAATGTAAGTAACTAGCGACTCCTAAAAATGTTTCGCGTCACGCCTGTTGAACAGTGATGCCGTAGTATACGGTCGAAGTGTCTAACGGTGTACTCTTCTTCATGCTTTTCCATACTTATCATGTTTCAAGAGAATCTAGTCTAAAGTTTAAAAGTGACTGCGGAAAACACCCAGAATGCGGGTTAATATCGATCTGGTTGAAGATTAACCAACAATTCTGGGAAATGAAACGGATAATGTTAGTAAATTACTTAAACTTACAAATGCATCGGGCTCATCCCGCAAGTTATCGGGAGGACTTAAATTTACATCCTTCTTTCCTATTCCTCCTTTTTATCATTTTCTTCTTTCCTTTCATTCTTCCTTTTCCTTTGTTTAAAAAAATTGTGTTCAGAATTTAACTTTTATTTAATTTAATGTAATTATAAACTGTTGTCTGTTAACGTCTTTAAATTTAGATATAAGACTCCTCTAATGACCTAGTTGTTGGCGAGTCCTAAAGTTCCAATAATAATAATAATAATAAT
>NNCF01126590.1:343215-359612 GCA_002313205.1 Laupala kohalensis | reverse complement strand
CCCCCCCCCCAAAAAAAAAAACTTAATTTTTCTCTACACCCAAAACCTTCGATTCAATGAAAGGAGCGACTTCACACTCATGATTCCCTTCACACCATTCATTAGCATATTAAAACGTTTCAAAATTTATAAATTGAGTTATCTCATAACCTTTTATTTTCGTAACATATTCAATGGGATTCAGGAAAGTAGTGCGAAATATTACCGTACCATAATTTCGCGATCACCGATAGTACGATGCACGAATTAATGATTAAAAAACTATTCGAATTTTCAGATGTTTCGTGAGATTCTCTGAAACCATTTTACGATTTTATCCGGGTAATTTTAAATCGTTGAAAAACTGTGGCTCCTTTGCAATATTAATTTTCATATGTTCCTATTATTTCTTTATATTCCCATTGGTGAAATTTGCAAATGGATTTTCCGGATAATTTGTAGGTATATATCGCTCATGGGCTGCAATAGTGGCACATCTTTTAAAAAAATCCATTTTTTGGAGTAAGCACAGGTCTCAATGTAAACAATACGTTTTTTTCTATCAGCAATACTGCTGGCACATCTGATAGTTTTGAGTTGTGCCACTATTGCAGTCCATGAGATATATGGTTCTTTTTTCTTCAAACATTTATTTGTTTGTTTGTTTGGTCTTATTGAGAGGTTCAGGACGTTCTTAAATCTAAATCTTCATGATTTTATTGAATCGTAACTCATTTTAATTGTTATTTGTCTGACTAGGGAATTGAATTGTGATTTGGTAGCAGGGCGGAAAGGGCGCGTTTCACGGCATATTTCAAAGATATTTCATTACTTGGCTACCAACCATCCCCCCACCCCCACCCCCATCACCAAATACGAATGAGTCAAATGCTCAAGAGTGAACGGTAATTTTATAACAATATGCACACATGTCAATAATTTGTTGAAAGTTTTCTGTAATTAAACCTTTGAATTTATCGTGAATTCGCATTTCCGACATTCAAATATGCGTCTTGTGAACAGCACCTTTGTCCTATGTCCTGAAATTTCATTGTTTATAAAAAAAAATTAAAAAAGGCTCGTTCTATTCGAACCCTACGAATTTGTTTTCTTTTGCGGTGAACAGTAATTAGATTTTTACTGATAGAAATATATAGTTATTAATCAGTGGTTGAAAAATTAAATATATTTGAAAACATAATTGTAAATAAATATATTTAATTAATATCAATTTTCTACGTGGCCATTTGCCGTATCTACTAAAAATGTCCTGGCGCGTGTCAAACGTTCTGCGTCCAAACCCAGAGAAAGGGGTGAATCATCTTTGTTGAATCATCCGTGTTTTGACTCGTCCACTCCAGTGAAAACCAATGGTTCCAACCAGCGAACGAAGTTTTATTGTTTTTCTTTTTCGTCGTAGTCATTAATGGCGCAACCACTGTTTTAAGATCGGCCTTGGCCCACCTCAGGCGTTGGTAACTTGGGGCAATATGGCCATTGTGACTCGATCCTCTGAACGCTCCAAAGTAACTCCCGCTCTCGCCCGGCAGCTATAGTCTAGCTGCTCTCTGAAAAGTTACCAAATTTGGGAGAATTGCCAACGTACTCAATTGTCGTGTACTACTCGACTTGGTGATATTTTCTTCTTATACGTTGCATTCACTATCACCAAACTTGACAAAATAACTCTCGGAGAGCCTGTCTTAAAAATACTCATTTTTATCCTTTGTAGTGTAACACAAAATTATCATTCCTATTTATAAAATACATTGCGCAAATTATCCAAGAAATCTTAATTTATTAATCTACTTTCGACGAAATTCATTTTACGGTAGTCTCTTTGTTGTTTCTATCGCGTTGTAAGGTATGTGTAAGTGCTACCAAACGATGATTTTAATATCAAACGACAATCTGAGGCAGTCCAAGTCTTAACGAGTGTGGGGGTTTTGCTCTAAAATAATGGTGGTGGCTGCCCTGCAACACCACTCGAGTCCGACATCTTTCTTTTCTTAGTGTCCAAACTCTCGATAACTTAAGTAGCCAGTCTGCAAACTATGGCTGGGTCTGCTAATGGGATGGGATAGTCGTACATTCCACGAAAACGATTTAATCGCCCCTTCAACGTACACTGCACTTCGTCGAACCTCGCGGGTCGGTGGGAAAGCCTGAAAGGTGCACACCGGATTAGTAGACCCTCCGCTCTGAGTGACCAATGTTTCCAGAACAGCCTTTAATTTCCTCCTCTTTCACCCCTGCGCCATCACTTTCGACTCGGCAGCCAGAGCGGGGATTATGTTGCGCGGGTTATAACTGGACGAATGGTAGGAAAATGGGGGAAGATCTTTCATCCATGTTATTTCACAAATAACACTCTACTTGGCTCCACGAGGCTCCTACTATAGTAACCCGTGGAATCCTCAATGAAAGAAGATCTTCTTCATTAACTTGGACGATACATCTATCTCCAAAATATCAGAGAAAATTCATTCTCCGTGTTCATGCTCCCGACCTTCCGAAAGGAAACAATTAATCTAACATCTCAACCAAGTTGGTCGATGAAATCATTTAGGGCCGTCTTTAAATTATGTGACACGAAAATGACTTTTTAACACCCCCATACCCTCCATAACTTTCATTTAACTGTACCCCGTATTTCCTGCCAAATAATTACGCGCCTATCTCCCCCGGTTCGTTGTGCTTTGATCGCAAGGGTGTTAACCACTTCACAACTGTAGATCTGAGTGAAAATGGTGAACAGTTGTGGAAAGCGAATGGGTGGTGTAGGGGTGAACACCCCTCTCCACCCGTTCTCCATGTGTAAATATATGTATGCGGAAGAAATATATGTATGCGTAATTGATACGGGTTCAAACGTGTTCCTGCAACACCGACACTGATAAGCGACATGAAATGCGTCCCCGAAGTCCGACACTGCAAAGACTTTGCTAGAATGTACCTACTAACATTCTAAGAAATTTTATAGAGCGCATGCTGAGTGACGAAGATGTTACAATCCAGAATTTATACAACGAACCTGGAGCATTCCACACATATTGTTTGTTAAAAACAACGACAGTATTAATCTTTGGTTTTCATAATTTTGATTACAAAAGTTATTGTGCATAATTAGAGAGTGGTTTTCCTTCTCGGCTGACCTAAATCGGTCACAATATTTTTTTTGCATTTATTTGCGAAAATTGTATTTGTTTTGTTAGTGTACATACGCGTTTCTGTCTTCATGCTGCCACAGGGATAATTTTCCCCAAAGCAACTCTATAAATATTATTATTATTATTATTATTATTATTATTATTATTATTATTATTGAAATCACATTTGGTATGGATTTGAACGATTATCTTCCTTTGTTTTTAATCTTGAAATCTTAGTAAAAGGCATTTCAATTTTCCTAGTTAATGGTTATTTTTTATTATACAATTCATTTTACTATAAGTTAAATCTATAGGTATTAAGTGGAGTTACGAATTGATTTTCACTCTATGTCACCTATACATTGACAACAATTACAATCAATTTATTTCTGATTTTTTTCACTTCTCTATGGTAATGTTAATACTATTTCGCATTTCACAGCAAAATTAGCAAGATCGAGAAGTATAAGTCCCTTTCATAACTATATTTTAATTTGACATTTTTTAATGAATAAAAAGATACTTTTTGAAAGATGATACAAAAAAGGTTGTTTTTTTTTTCAAACAAAAATTATTTTTTATGTGTAACTTTCAAATTTCTTTCTTTGGTAAAAATTTAACGAATATATCTTTGTAAATAAAAAAAATGTAAACAACACCATAATTGCGCTTTTATTACGCAGACTCTGATGCCAATCAAAATTTCAGAATACAGACATTTTGAGCGAAATAATCCAATTGTCGGTGCAGCTTTATTGATAATTAATGAATAGAAAAACATTTGTGTGTTTCAACGGAAGGAAGACTAACAGGAAGTCCATTACACATCATCTGAAAAAATTGAGATATAGCTTATTAGTGATTTATTATTCATTTCTTTGTGTCCCGGTTTCTCAACATTACGAGAGTGTAGTCATTCTCGTGGTTTTTAACATAGACTTCGTTCTCGTCAATAGTTTCTTATTTTCGTAACCATTCTTAATTTTATGTTGTTCTCTACGTTCCTATAATAAATAGCATGTGCAGTGCATTTTCTTGAAGAAAGTCGAATCCACCAATACTATACATTCCTTTGCCATTTTTATTCCTTTTTATTCTAAATCTACAATTCATCTTCAATGAACATAATTTTCGGCATTACTAAAACACCATCAATTAATTATAGTGGGTGAACTTAGTTTTTTTACAGTTTGAGTGCGTTAAGCGTCCTAAAATATCTAACAAAATAATCTGCTTTCCGTTGTAGTATGATAACTTCAACGCTTAAGGGAACATGCTGTCCGACATGTTCCTCACTTGTGATCACTGAAGTTAACTTAAACGTTTTACGTGATATCATTTAGTGATTGATATCTGAACGATTTCTCTCTAACGTTTAAATACAAATATTATGAATATTACAAGTGAGATTGCCCATATCTTGGGCTACACGCTGAGCAAATTGTCTTATTTATTTTTTTTTTTTGTGGGGCTTTAGGGCTCGTCAACATCAAAGGTCATTAGAGCCCTTAAAACTTGTACAGGTAGGGAAAATGCAGTTACGCACTAGGGAGAGCCAACATGACTCTCCCGGCGTGTAGGACTCGCCGAATGACTCAGCCATACCCACTAAAAACCCTCCTGAAGTACAACTCAAAACTGAAATCCCAACATATCTCTTTACTAAAAACATTAAAAAAAAAAGAGGAAAGAGGAAAATGAAAGATACCCTAGCCCTAATAGAGTCGGGATCGAAAAGAACAAGAGGTGACCAAGGAAGGTCAGAAAAGAGAAAGGAAGGAGCATGGCACAAGTAAGTGGAAGCAATGCCAGACTCAGCTCGGGGCCCCGTGTTCGCCAAACACGTACTTACTAGATGTAAGCCCCCTGGGGGAGGGGAAGAAGAAGAAATAGAGGAAAGAGAAGAAGAGGAAAATGAAAGATACCCTAGCTCTAATAGCGTCGGGATCGAAAGGAACAAGAGGTGCAAATTGTCTTATCACAAATGGCAAATATGTAACGTTCACCATTAGATTTGTTATGAAGAGTTGTTAGATATTTTTATTCAAATACGACGTTCCATTCCCAAATGATATAACTTTTCGGTTGCTCGAATCCTAACCTTTGACCACAAGGAGACTGCTTGAAGTTAACTTCTTCACCGGATATAGCAGTCTTTGACTGGGTAGCACGGCATGCCGTATGGAGTGAGTGAAGCAACAGTATGTTACCCCTGCTGCAGGCATACGCCGCACAACGCCGCTCTTTCACCCCATTGGTTATATCTAGCTTCTATGCCTTCGCGAGGACTGTTGTACATTACCTCGTCATTGACTACATTTAAGCAGAGTGTAACTTAAATTTCTTGATGAAACCGTCATTCTTTCTCTTCTTTCAAACTAAAAAATCTCATTTAATCATCACTCGATAAAATCGCAGAACTTAGAATGTAAAACCCTCCAGCCTCAAGCATTAGTGTTATCTCCGAAGTAAATGTGTACGTGGTTTGTAAAACGAATAAAACAGTAACAAACCAAACAGATGCGAAGTTTACCAGAACTGGACACCTCTGGAAACATTTCTTCCCAGAACTATTTGTTCCTGAGCAGTCGTTCTAGTGAATCGGTCCACTCAGCTTGTAAATATGAGAAACCATTCGATTCATTACATAAATAAAAAAAAAAAAAATTGGATCCGGCACTATCTTCGATGTAAAGAATTTTTTAAAAGTATTATGACAAAAACATAATTGAAAATTTATTAAGAATATTGAGGATGTTTTTTTGTAATTAGGTCACGTGATAAAACACCTATTTACAATCTTTATTTTGGACAACAACAAAATTTGTGGATCTTACCGAATACTCGAAGTTAGAGTAATGCATTATACAGTTTAATATGCAGTAAGAATATATGTTGTAATAGCATGTTATAACAATACGAAGAATGTTGTAAAAGAGCGTATTGAACGATCCACAAATTTTGTTTCTTTTACTGATGAAGATCACAATAAAGATGACCAAAACATTGGCGTGTATTTGTATTGTAGGTGTTTTATTAAACGCAAACTCCATCTCAAGGTGGAACCAGCGCTTTAAGTCAGTAAATTCTCTGAGAAGTATTATTGTTTACTTTATTTGCATTGTAATAGTTTTAGAAACAACAATATGAATTGTAATGAAAAAACTTGATTTAATTTGTATCAGTTAACTGTATAGTATGAACTACATTCATGAACTCGCACCACTCGTTTCAAATGCACAACAGCAAATAAAACCATGGCGGCTGAGCGCACCGGTGTCACACCTCGGAAAAAGTGAAATGTCCGGAGATTGTGATAAATAAAAGTGATGTTAAAATACTACGGAAAATTTACTACATATGAAAGTAAACATATATTACTTTCGTGAATTAAAAGTTGGTCTTTTTTCCTTTTTTTAAAAGTGTTTCCTCCATAATACGCGATGTATCACACCATCAAATATAAATGCAATTACTTCATTTAAATACCCGGTGGGTATGCTTTTAAAGTTGAAATCACAAGTACATGTTACCCTTTTCATTTATGCCAATTTCAGATATTCTAGTGTTTCAATTCTACCGACACTAATACTACCTTAAATGTAAATATTTTTAAAAAGGTAAAATATCTTAATAAAAATTGAGAACCCAGAGTTCAATCCTCGCGACTTGAATTAAACGTCATTGAGTGAAACCAAGCTGTGGAGTGACGTGACAATCCAGAGAGACGCACGTATATCAGGATGAACGAAGCCGTAATTTTCCACTTCCAACGTGAGTGGTACTTGTTCTCAAGAAGCTAGTTTCTCAAGATCCCCGACATCCGGCCGCGAGTAACCTTACGCCTAGCGTCTTCCTTCGTTAAACGCCAGTGTGTGGCTGGAAGACGGCGGAGTAGGCGTTGGTGAAGGTAACGCCGACCTTGGGCCGCTGTTTCGGCGAGAGAAAGGTCGCGCGACGCGCGTTCCGCTGTTCGGTCACACTCCGGCGCTCGAGCGTCGCCGGACGGCGCAGGCGCGACCTGCGGAGTATCCGGTCCATTGCTCCCTCCAGGATTGCAGGCAGCTATTGCTGACTCAATGCTGGAGCAGGATGTGCTGATGGACAGGATACCGATTACGTATTCGCATTCTCTAGCAAATGCCAGCAGAATCTATCTGGTGTTGAGCTTCCGATTGTATCCGAACAAACGAGTTGATGCCAATGGCAGGAACTCTTCACTGCTTATTGTCATATATATTTGACTTAGGAAGCTGTGTATAATATTGTTTGAAGTCTGTCATCTGGATAAAAATAATATATCATGCCACTGAGGATCTGGCATCTGAATATTTTTAGTAGACGCTTAAAAAGCACAAGTGATACAAAAAAAAACTACTAGAAACAATGTAAACAAACGAGATGAGTTTTCAGCAGACGTTTAGTTTCAAATAAAAATTAAGATAAATTCCTGCATGTCACAATTTACAAAACAATTTATACAAAGCGCACATTAAATGTAAATAAAACTGTTTCGTCTCTAATGCTAGCAATGAACTAGCACATATGAAGATGTCTCGCATTGGAGACGAAACGTGGTATATTATTAACATTCTAAGTGGTTTTTATACAAATTATAAATTGTTTTTAGTAAGGAAGCTGGTTGCTTTGAAGAAATACGATTTGATTATTTGCTTATACCATAAATTGTTTGAATGTATACTACGACTGTAATTGGAAAATGTATATCAGATATTAAAGATATCTCTTCGCATAAACAGCTATTGTACCTCTTAAAGAAAAAAATAATTTATGCCTTTCTATTCACTGATGCATTTTGCCGTATCATGTGTGCTTTTTAAGAGCCGACTAATTTGACAAAAAGTATTCTGAGTATTTCATCGGGCGTGAGATCCTCAGTGGCATGATTTATGTTCTGAATCACTGGTCGCACGTATTAATAGCTCCTAATGCTGTCTCCGTGAAATAAAATAAACGTAAAAACATTTTAACAAGTTTTTATTTAAAATGTACTGTACTAAAAAATAAAAAAGTAATAATAAGTGAAATATAAATTTTAAAAGCTTGAGACGTCAAGTGTGTTACTTGAAAATTTCTAAAAAAATCTCAACCTTTTAAAATGGTTTTTTTTTTTCGGAAAATTATTTTTGACTTTTTAGTACTGAATGTTTTACGTAAAAGATTGTTTTAGAAACATTTTTATACGCTTATTCTATTATATACTTTTTGGTACAAGAATTTGTTGATTTTTAACACAAATAGTTCTCTGGACAACAAAATTAATAAGCCCAACTCGATTTTCTATTAGGAAATTCGAGTTCCCACCTCCCGCCTACATCATCAGATCAGCTTGATAGTACCATATTTCAGCTCGATCTGAAACTAGGAAGTGACCGAAATGTCAATTACAAAATGTGAAACGGGAGGTCTCCATACATACGAACATTGCAAGTTAACTAAAAGTTTGTAATAATGGTAAAATATCAAGAAATCATTTTAAGAAAAATCCACTTAAATGATCATATCCACCATGAAATGAAAATCATATTCTTTGAGGCGATTGTAAAATGATGAGTCAATAAAAATTCCATAGCAATGTTAAGCATGAACATATTGGCGTCTGTTAAAATTATCTAGCTGCAGAACATGACAATATGCTGTATATATTCTCACATTGTACATATTAGTGCGTTGTCGAGAATATTTCTCTCCCTGTTTTGAAGAGTGAGTCGAGGATAATGTCATTTTGATGGGATCTTGCTTATTCATTGAAGCACTTACACGCCAATGTTTGTTGTATTCCAAAAACTTAATTTATGGCAGAGACAAAAAAAAATTGATGTATCACACTTCGTGAATGTATTCGCACAACTAGTTTCTTCCTACTTTGTTCCTACTCCAGAAGAGATCAGTTACTGTCTGTTGAAAATGACGAACGGAGAATCGAACTCGGGATAGTACTTTCCCTGGTTTATAGTAAATTGTTGGGTTACATGAATGAAACACTTATAAGGAACGATATAAGTAAAAATCTACTTCATATAAGGACAACAATTAAGAAAAATACCTAGGAAACTTATGGATGGGAGGCCACGGAAAGAACATTAATTAAACAAATCCTACACGTAGAGGAGCCAAATGAAGATGAAAAGCAGGAAAACATGTTGATAGTTGATAGAAACGAGACGGAAATATGAAATTTTCGAAGACTTTTGTGGGAAAATAATGTTTATAAGTGGATTGATACGACAATAATAAATAAGAAATACAAGTAATTCAAGACATAAAGCAGTAAAAGGATAAAATAAATCGTGTAAAATCCCCTGTGATGAGTTTGTTTGGTGGCGGGAGAAAATGGGAAATAATGAATAAGATAGTAGGAACTCTTGGAATCGATAAACTACATCTCTTTTAAGCAAGATTCAATCACGAAAATTCGTGGTAGGACAGGAGAAAAAGATGTTGGTAGTTGTCCTTGCAACGCCGATGATCCTCTCGACCGGTTACCTTGAGAAGCAGTAGCGATTGGTGTTACGTCATGTTGATGGAAACAACCAAGTGCAATTTTTGGAAACAGGACGCATAAATGAATAGATTATCATACAGGATTACATCTCTCCTTCATTTTCTTTTACATCGCTATATATTATTTCTAAAATTTAACTGTTTTTTTACTATAAATTTATTCATTTAACTTTTTGTAAATATCCTGTTTTCTTCTATTATACTCAACCAATAACTAAAATTGAGGTATCATTACAAAAATTATTTTCTGGATTTTAATGTAGTAATTCTTGCATGTGAACTACGTTCTATTTGGTTTTTAATTCTTTAATCTAAAATGATTTTTTTCAATGTTTATAAATGGTTTTTTAAGTGTCATGCTAATCATGAATAATTTTAAACGACATTCTTGAGCAAACAATTTATTATTCTCAACTTCACTACCACGTACAAAACCACATCCTGACATATACTTTAAAACATGTAAAAATAAGAACTTAAAAATCACTATGTTTCGTCTGTGTGAGCGACAATATCAGGTGACTAAAATACACCAATGATACTACACTGAACTATAGTATTAGTACACGTTTAACGAACTATGTCGCTCATGATGTGCTCCTTGTTGCTTCAGAGCATTGTAAGAGAGCCCACACTTTATGAATCGCCTCAACTATAAATTCGTACATTTCAGCACCGTTACGATTAGTTGAAAAGTAATGTAATTTGCAAGTGAAATTAGGCTTCACTATCGCGAT
The DNA here is from genome assembly GCA_002313205.1 of Laupala kohalensis. NCBI lineage: Eukaryota > Metazoa > Arthropoda > Insecta > Orthoptera > Trigonidiidae > Laupala > Laupala kohalensis. The sequence goes on along the minus strand of NNCF01126590.1, from coordinate 349,219 downwards.
CTAAGGGGAACGTTAGTTTTTGAAATACAGCACGTGACATACAGCACCAAGACCAGTAGTGGGAGTAGTTTTCAGTAGTAAGAGGTTTCTGCCCAGCAGTATAAAGGAAGTCAGATGCAGATGTAAAATGCAGAGATGTAATGCTGAGCTGAATATTTTTGAGTTTTACTTTCATCCAATCGTGATTTTTCATTAGATAACTTCTTTTTTCGGAGTACTCTGTCGCTTTTTTTTGCACTATCTCACTTCTGTTACCTTCCCTCTTCGAGAGTTTGAGAAATATACTTCTTGTGAGATCACGTAGCAGCTGCCCACATGTAGTAGAACTTCTTTAACGGAAGCAACAAGCAGAAGCGCTTGGGGGCTATAATTATTTCAATAAAAACTTCAATCAATAAAAACCTTGCCTCAAAATAAATTCAATGTCATGTGAAACGAAATAATTTAAGAGAATTTATCTTGGATATTTTTCGGATCGCATCGGAGGGTCTTGAACGGAAAGGGATTGGCTGGTAGGTAAATGCAACAGTTCATTAGTAAGATCAGTTCTAAAACTCACGTTGTATAACTTGAATTATCTAGAACAAATAGTTTTAGTTTACCTTATGCTATAATATTTCGTAAATATTTACAAATATATCAATATAAAAGGTACGGAAATATTTTCTTAACAATATATTACTTAAGCAGAGAATTCAGTATCTGGTTTCCATCATCTCGTATGCACATGAACCTTCAATACGCTTATTGATTCTTTGATATAACAGCAAGAGCTTCAGTGGAACCCCCTTCGATAGCTTATGGCTAGCGTGCTCACTTGCCACGAAGATACCCCGGGTTCGATTCCCGACGGGGCCAGAAAAATGTGTCTTTTCACTCCCAGTTCTAGCTGTGATGATTGAAAAGCTTACCCCCTGCAGCATACCACCGCAGTTGTAATACTCGGATATGGCAATCTAGATTCCATCTACGACGTTGTTTCACGATGTGTCTTGTGAGTGAACTCGCGTTATTTTATTTCTTTGTTGCGCCTTACGAGCACTCGTCGTCGTGGTACTTCGTAGGCCGAAACGAGAAATACATACAAGCTACAATCGATGGCGTCTCTCTTGAATGACACAAATGTATCTCTACTCGTATCTCTTCAGGCCGTGTCTCTCGTTCACAGTTGAGGACAATGAAACCATGGCCGTGATTCAGGGTCTTCTATGTGAACAGGCGGATTAAAGTCACTTGAGCCCCCGGGCGTAGAAGAAAATATTGGACTCCTTGTCGGACTCCTGAGTTCTCTTTTTCTATCAAAGGAATTCCAAAATCGTCAACCCATTGCTTCAAAATGTAACTGTATAATGCCATTCGCCCAAAGAGTGTTCAAAGAGTGTCGGAAGAGTGTCAAAAGAGTGTCGGAAGAAATCGAAAGAGTTTGGAAAAGAGGGGTTCTGACTACGGACAGTGAACCTCACACTCTTTGTACAAACTCAAACAGTAACTGAACTAAGAGATTANNCCGTCTCCCATTTTAATTCGACGTAACATGTTTAATCTGTTACCTAGCGGTGAGGTTCACCGCAATCTAGGAGATTTCTATGTTTGTGAACTAAGAGTTCTACAAAAAAAAGTCTGCAACAGAATATATCTATCTACACAGGTTTAACCGGAATTATCGAAGAAACTATATAAAAATGTACTTTATTATTATTAAATATAGACATTATTATTGAAATATACATTATTATTATTATTTATTTTGTTACTATTTTCTCAACTTGTAGTTGGATTCAGGTGTGGTGCGATATATACCAAGCATCCTCACCTCAAGCAATATTACAATTTAAAAATCTTCTGACTATTCTACATGTGTTAAGGATGGCTGCTTTCTGTAAAGATAGAAATATGTTTTTTGGGAGTTAAAGACGATTGATGCTCAGATGCAGACCGTGAGGGATGACTCCAACGGTGGACAGAAAACACTCTATATTCCATATCGAAGAATTTTTGTTTCCAATTCTCGACATTTTTGAATTTTCTCATTAAGTCGGTTGTAGGTTGTGGGTGTTGATTACTGTTGAATATCTATGATGTGATTTTCTTGAGTTTGTCCATTAGAATAATATCTGATCTGTTGTCATGGATTGTCTTGTAGATGAGGATTGATCTATCAAAATAAATTCTGCTCCTGCTGTTCGCTGAAATGCATTTTGGGACCCTTATTATGAAAAATAGACATTATTACCATTAGTATTAAAAATATACATTATTATTATTAGTATTATCATTATTGTTATCATCATTATTAAACAGTAACTGAGTTACAGTGAAAACGAGGAAGGACAGAGGCGAGTATGAAAGGCGACTAACTAAACGTGCTTTTCAGATTCAGTGTGAATGTATCTGGTACTTGTCACAGATGAATCGAGATTAGAGATGGCAACTTAGATCCCAATAACCGGTTTTTGATTAATCAAAAGACAAAAAAAATAATTATCTGATTAATTGCTAGAAATAATCGATCAGTAATTAAGTTTTCTACCATATATTATAAATTTTCTATATTATTTAAATTTACTATTGAATGTAGTTGGTAATATCACTCGAAAATATTTTATTTTAAAATGTCATTGAAATAAGTAAGTAATCTAAGAAAATGTTATGTTTAGATGAACTTCATGTGTATAAAATTTTAAGAATGTTAACAAAAATGTAAGAAAAACATAAGGCATGAAAAAATTGAAACATAATTTAACGGAAGTGTGCAAATTCGATCCCTCGTTTGACCGAACTGAGGTTTTCAGCCGGGGTTTTCCTCGTCAGCTCCAGACAATCGTCAGTTCGGTTTACGTTCCTCGTCTCTCCTTAATGAATCCTTCACCGACCTCATGAGAAGATGGGAGAGTAGACTTCATGGTCTGGACCTCGCCGTAAGACATTATACAAAAAATAGATAAGCAATTTGGCAGACCTTGTGAACGCGTGTTTGGAATTGAAACCACATATATCCAATCAATTTGACATTTCCCACTCAATTCTTTGATTCATTTGATTATTCAACTCAGATTGTTCGATCTTTGCTACCTCAACAACACCTTATGTTCTCCATGCAGATTGACACGCAATATTTTATTGGAACTTCCAGAAAAATTCAATGTCTGTAAATTGAAATAGGTTTTTACCTTTTATTTGAAATATGTACTCAAAGTTTTACTAAAATATCGTTTTGATTATTTAGTAGATTCATTCTAGAGATATTTTAGAGAAAATGGAGAATTAACTGGTAAGGGTGTAGACACATTTTTACGTGGGTTCGTAATATTAGATGTGAAGTAACAGTTGGTAAGTATATTTCATTCCATACATATTTATCACTTTAAAACAACCAGTAATTGGAGCTTCTCATTATCATTCCATGACCTTTATTCTAACTGTATCTCATATGTGTGTTGTACACGTATCCTAAAATGAAGGTCAGTTTCTATTGTCTCTTATAATCCCAGGTTGTACCTCCCGGATGATAGAATTTTTCTGACGCTCATTATCGTATATATGAATGATAAAAATGTATAAAATAAAGTGGTTGAAACTTTCATTTTAATTTGTTATTCAGACGAGATTCGGGCCGAAATAAGTAGGTCTGCAAATGTGTCGACGTAATAACACTAATCGTGTTTTATAATTCTTCTCGCCCATTTGCAAATTATTCCAGTTTTTTGTATACAGTGCATTCCAGTTTTTTTAGTTCTTAGAAGCAATGACGTTACTTCAGTACTGGAATGAAAGACATTCATCATCTCTCTCAAACAAACAAACAAAAGATTTTGAAAATATTTCCCTTTTTTTCTTTCAAAACGTTACATTATTTTTTAGGACTTAAATATAGCTTTACAATAGCTCTAACTACACTTTTATGAAATATAACAAATAAATCTTCAATATGGCATTTTCCTATTTCAGTTAAATCTGCCCGTGCCTTATATGGCTCGTGAGCGGAATCGATGAGATGGTTTGCTATTCTCCACTATATCATAAGCAGTTTGTAACTGCATTTTTAACAGTAAAAACATTATTATTATTATTTTACCTTGATGAATAACTACTTCATTTTTGCAACAGCGAAATAAATGGTCACATATTCTAATTATATGAGCAGAATTCACTATTGCAACATTCGTAAGTTGTATAGCTTATTTTTGGAAAATATCCTTAGATGTCATCCTTTTCATTAAGTAAACAAATTGAATTTTATAACTTTTAATTCAAGATTTTACTAACATTTGATTTGTTACTATAATATATGTGTTCCGTTTATATTCCTTACAACAAAAAATAAACATTGATATAGAAAAGAATTTTTTATTACGTCAGTTTTTCATAGTTTTAAAATCTGGAGTGTGTCCCACTCAACTCTGCAATTATAATTCAGAAATAAAAGATGCTCGGAATGAATCTGCGTTGCAAATAATTCATACGACGTCCAAAAATCATTATTAGAGAAGTAAAATTGGCACTTTAAAATTATCATTCCTCGATGGCATTCGCATATTTATAAGTTCAATCTGTTTAAAAATATTTGTCCCAGATAACCTTAAAACATTTAACATTTGATTCTTATAAATACTTATATAATTGGTAAAAATTATTAGTAAGATTTAAGGTATAGTTTTAATTATTTTATTCCGTTCATGATTTATTCAATTCAATTTATTCCCAACAATACAAATGATATGCATTTTAATTTTTCGCATTTACTTTTCAACCCCTAATAACATCCCAGTTTGCAACATTGTCATTTCAGGATCTTTCTTTCCTTTTGAATCTTTGCTTTATTGTCCAATCTTCACCGTGTTTATATGCCGCTGTTTCCATCGTTGCTCGTTCGTAACTAGGTATCCTGTCTTGAACGTAAAGAAATAAATTCATTATCAGAAAAGTAGTTACAAACTGCGTATGTCCACGTGGAGGTCAATAAACTAATTTACTCTCCGGAAGCAAGCAAGGGACCATCCCTTCAATTCCGATCAAGGACCCCAAGGCAGAAGCGGATTTAACATTTCATCACACTCCTAAGATAAGAATAAAAGTAATTCGGTGTGTGTCATAATACCAACAATTGTATTTAATAAAACGTTCAGTGGATTGATAATGCGATTTTATTAGGATTTTATTTATTTCCATAGGATATTTCCACAATTTATATGTGGAGGAGAACTTTCTCTCCCCCTCACTCTTCGCTCCGACAAAGTCCTTTCTCTGGCTATTACGCCGGCACTTCACTTGGCGTTGCATATTTGTGTATTTGCCATATTTTTCCACACACGGCGAAGTGCTATTTGTCTGTATTTGCTATATTGCGCCACATACTCAAATACGCGAACACCCGTATCCGTCCTTTCGGTTTTTAGTCGCATTTCAAGGGACTAAAAAATGGCAGATATTTGCATGAACCGTCCACACTTGGTTTGCCGTGTTTCGCTCATTAGAGAGCGCGTGATCGAATTTTGTTGATATTCTGGTTCCCATATTTTGACTTTCTTATACAATAATTTCTTTAATAAGGACTGGAACATTTCTATGGACAGTGTAAATGTTTCTTGAATTATATCAAATACATCCCATCCATCATTGGTATAAGAAAACATACGCGACATTATTGAGTTATTTGCTAGTTCAATCCATAAGAGGATAGCATGTTTGTGATATTTGTGAAAACGTCTTATTATTCCAACTACAAATTCCGCAACGCCATACGAAGAGCCAACACGAGCACACGGAATCGCATTGTCGTCGGTGGCGAGTGGAGAGAGAAGAATATATACACATGATATATAAAGTTTTAAAATTAATGAGAAATAGAAAGAAAAACACACAAAATCACTCACAAATTTGACGGAACCGTTTCTGCATACAGCCTATCCCAGAATCTCAAGGTGACTGAGAAAGGCTGTATGCCGAAACGGTTCCGTCAAATTTGTGAGTGATTTTGTGTGTTTTTCTTTCTATTTCTCATTAA
>NNCF01126590.1:321260-343191 GCA_002313205.1 Laupala kohalensis | reverse complement strand
TATATATATATATATATATAACGGAAAGAGGGATTCATCCCTATATCCCTCCCTTCCGCCCCTGAGCACACAATCGCGTCTGAAGCTGGAGCGAGTGGAGAGTCCGGAAGAGCGAGAGGAGAGACTGGACACTGACCCGCGCGCTGACGAGCTTCGATCGGGATTCGTCTGCTGGCGCTTCGCTCCACCGCTCACCAACAGGTCGACGAACTTTCGGCCCACTTCCGACACACTCCACGCACCTCGCTATTTTCACTTTCCCGGAGGCCACGTGGAGGGGGCACGTGGCTCGAGTGACACGAACCGTCGCACGGATTACAAGAGTCTCCGTCGAATTTCCCTCTTGGCCTATAGACTTCCTTAACATCGATTTGAATAACCATTTCGTTGCTATTGGGAATGATATAACCTAATAGTGATGAAAATATTTAAAATAATAAGAAATTTTAAAGTACATTAAAGTAAGTGAAAAGATAAAAAAAGAGAGGGGGGAACTTAAGATTTTGTAAATGATTGTTTGTGAAAGAGGGGACAAATACTATCACTTACAATACTTTAAGTTCCCCCCTTTCTTTTTAATCTTTTTATTCTTTTCATTTATTTTAATATATTTTGAAATTTTCATTCTGTTACTATATTTGTTTTAGCACTGATGCTCGCTTAGCTAATAAAATAATCTTTTTACTAATAAATATCGACAGAGTAGACAATATTATTTATTAATTAATTTTGAATATCCTCTGTCAACACCTCACCCATAATTATTCTATAGTAGTGATGAATTCAACTTGGCAGTTCAACTTGTGCTATTAAATCGCGCCAAAAATACGAATGTTGACTTCTACGAAGCGAGACTATTTTATGTATCTGCACCATTCGTCAGGTATTACTTTCCCCCATACATTCTTGTTTAAGGTAAATTTCAATCGATCAGCACTAAACAAAGTGAACAGGACATCAGAACAGTTACGAATACACAGAGAAATGACTATGGACGTGAGAACCCTAGGTTTGGATGGGAAATCCAAATCCAAAAGAAGAAATGGATTTCTCCCCAACTTTGGATATGACATCATAACCTTATAGTTTAATACTAATACCATATCCAGAGGTTGAGCAATCTGATCCAATAGTTGGGATGTCATATCCAAAGGTTTGGAGAAATAGTTTCCTTCCTCTGGATTTGGATCGTATCCAACCTTGTTCTCTCAGTGTAGTACAGAACTGTTTAGAGTGTGCTATTAATATAACGATATTATACAATGGAGCATTATATATCTCACGCACAATTCCCTAAGCGTATTGTTTATTATTTATCAGAGGCTTTCAGTCAGGACGCAATTAGTCAACTTACGTTCTTTTCAAATGAATGAGTCAAGAACATCTTTTTGTTATGTAATTTTTATATGTTATTTCCGAAATGGAGAGTGCAAAGATGAAATAATAGGAAACCACAAACACACATGCTCGAACTTACAATTCTTCAAACGTGTTATTTACTCCGTCCGGTTTCCCAGAAAGGGAACGAAAAAAAATTAGGGGACATTTGCATATTAACGTATATGATATTGCAATAGCTTCAATTCTAACCAATTGTTCATGTTACGATACTAAATACAAGAAATACAATACATATTATAGAATTTATTCGTAATTTTATGTATAGATTTTTTCTATTGTTGTATTTGGTGTAAATATTTTGTTCTATTGCTGTAAATGGAAAATGTAGCGTGCTATTGAAGCTTATCTACATGGAGCGATAGGAGTTAGGAGTTGGGTGGTAGGCTATTGTTAGCAGATGGTCCGGTTAGCTGGGTTTACCAACAACTTGGCTCACGTGGAGGGGTTAGTGGGAGTAGTTAGTAAAACGTTGTTAGAGTTATTGATACTAGGAGGAGCTGGATAGAGGAAGGAGGGTTCGCTTTTCAGTAGTCACAGCTATGTAAACTGGGACATTATCTACAAATTATTAACTGGACCAAAGCTACAAATTTTCTGGTCCCATCTGGAATCGAACCCGAGATGATGAGCGACAACACTACCATCTGTGCCACCGTATAGAAATTTGATTAACTATGGGAGAACCTTGCTTGGGAACACTAGCACTCGTTAAGTACTTCCGAGACATGATTCTGCAGAGAACTGTTTCACCTGTATTAGTGTTGATGTTTAAATGAAAAACATTTAGTAGATGAGGAAAACGATCGAATACTATCGAGTATTTTTAATTATCGATAGTTTTCCATAGCTGTAGTACTTCAGATTGCAAACTGTTCGCTTCCCTTCAAGTGTCATTGCTCTTTTAATTGTATATCAAATAATTTTTCTTACTCTTACAAACAGAGAAAATCTAATATTAAATATGGATAGAATCATATCATTTTGTTGTCCAACATCTCAAAAATAATCAAAAGGAGAGACAAGGAGTAGCACAAGCAAAGTTTCAATTTTGTTATAAAAATAATACCTTGGTTGAATCGCCTCACAATGTATGAAAATATTTCTATGCTCCGTATATTTTGGATGATATTTGAATTATCTCATTTTAGGGCATAAAAATACACTTTTTACGCTTTAGCTGATTCACGCGTTGCTGTATTCTATTCTTTTGTGTTCTTGCTGTTAAAACAATATTAATCTATAAATTTTAACATTTTTTGCCAATTTCGCAAAATCGACTGCGTCACCTAGAAATGGAATTTTGTTAGAGATAGGAAAAATTGCTTAAAGTCTTAAATGTAACACAGAATGAAGATTGCAAGCTGATAAAATGATGCGGATCTTTGCCCCGCGCGGACATTTGCTCCACTCTATCTTACAGCTTTATAATGCTAATTCACTAGTGGATTTCGTCATAATCCATATAAATATTGCCTAGTTTCAAAAGTAACGTACCTTATGAAACAGAAATGTCACAATCTCTTCTAAAAAAAAGACTACCTATTTCTGGACAAATTTGAGTGAATGTGAGGCAATATGACCTTTCTCTCTCGCAATATACTGACGGGGCGATTGTAACTCTGAGGAGCAGGTGAAAGGAATAAGAGGCCAATGATCTCAACATGGAGACACGTGGAAAATATTAGCGATGGACCCTGGTCGTGTCACAGTCAAGGGATGTTAACTACAAAAGACATAAATACCGCAACAATTTATCTAATGATGCATCATCTCTTGCATTTTGATACAGACTGATTGCAATATCGAAAATTGGAGTTATTCAAGTTATAATTTTTATATTTATCAAATAATTGTCGAGGTTATCACATATATTTTCCAATAGTAGGTACACAGAATAAATATATGCTCAAAACGTTTCATCCTCTAGAGTAAAAAAATCCCAAACGTTTTGACAGTTCCTATGGAACTCTTGATTCTTCTCGAAATTCTTTACGATGTTATATTATCATTTTTATTAAATCTCTATGGACATTATCCATCATCTTTACATGCTAATATCGTCACACAGGAGTACTTCATTTGCAACGTTTCGGACGTTCTGTCAACGTCCGTCTTCTGGTGTCCGGTAGCACCGGTATTCGAACCGGGGTACTTTGGTTCTTTAGACGAGGACATTACCACTGGGCAACTGCGACACTGGGTCAGATTATCAGAAACTTAGTAGCACTATCTTGAATCACTTACCACAACTCTCTTAATACTCTTTGCATGATTGCAATGGCACATAATAATTCCTCATATATATATAAAATTGAGGAAAAATTAATAAAATATAAACATCAATATTTTCCCGCCAAGTTTCGTAAGATGTAAAGTTTAAATAATAAATTGCACGATATGAATTTTATCTGACACTTTAAATACCATTTTTTAAAGTGCATTTGACCATTTTTTTGAATTCTGCTTTGATTGCTTGATTCATGAACTTGAGATCGAATGTTCTTTTCATGACGCCACGAAACCTATTTACTTTACCATCGAAACTTTACTTTTGATACCAGAGTTGACACTACATGTTTGCTTTCTTGCTTGCCATTCTTTCCTCTTCAGATAGTCGGTCTCTCCACTTCACGATTTTTGTTTTCTCAACATTATTTGTGCAAAGATGTCGAAATTTGATTTTCTTCTGCCAGTGATTTTATTCTCTTCAAGTAGTCCACACAGATAGATAACCGTGTCCCGGTCACGGGAATGTACTCATTTTGAATATATTTTGAACATACGTGTGAAGTAAAATAATGTCCGTAGGATGTTCGTTTTTCGTTGTTGAATATTATTCGGATCTCCATGTAAACCGTTTGCGAACTAAAGCGGCGGTTCAATGTGTAGGTCACTTCCCCGAACTCGACCGGTCTCTCCGCCCCTAATTTTATTACAGTTTAATTGTAATCAACATACTATTATAAACAGAATGGATCTAAACACAATATATTTACGTCAAAATAAAGTGTTTAGATTAGGTTCTTTCCTTCCGTTATGTGTGATCCTATCCTTTTGATTTTCTCATAATTGTATTTCGACTCATTTTATTCGTAATTTAGTATAAAATTCAAATTTTACATTGTATCGATAATATTACATAAGTAAAACAAAAACATTTCCAATTTTTTGAGTCGAGTAGGTGACTTAGAGCGTAACTCCGAAGATGCCGAGGACTGTGTTTGTTAGGGGTGGAGTATATATTTTCCTCTGCTTCCTTCACTTTTAAAGTATTATTTATTTTAATAATGAAATATGCCATGTTTTAATTTCTGGTATAGATACGTGAATATCATACCACTATTGTTCACATTAACTACTTAAATCCTGACTAAGAGGCTTTCTACTAATTTCGTTGCACAGTAGCGGATGTCACACAGCATGGAGCAGAAGAGGAAGATTTGTTTAACAACCTTACTGGTTTTTTTAGCTAGTACAATATGTACATTCTTATTTATTAAAATACTTTTATATGTTTCTAAAGTTATGAAATATCGTTATTAATCAATTTTTTTTTCAAAAGTCCATGAAAAGTTTTAACTACTGAAACTTTCATGACGGATTTATTTTTGATCCCAGTATTTAAAAGAATACAAAACTTATGTTAATAGATATCGTGTTCAACGGGGACGCGTTTTATTTAGCACGTTTGCAAGATTTTGTTCAATAATTATGTGTGTGTTCATGTGAGCAAAATTGTGAAAATTGATTTTTCTCTTTTCAGAAATTGACTATGCGAACAATTTAAAAGAAGAATCGTCAATGGAATCTAGAAAGAGTTCTGCAACTGATCTCACCATGAATTTCTCTTCCACGTAAGTATTTTGGTTATTTGATATTACGGAATCGAGAACCGATGGGACAACTTTAATTTTCTTGAATATGAATCAGAACCAGAACCGTATTTCAAACATTTTTTAGAACCCGAATACAAAATGAAAAATTCCTTGATTTCTTCGATTTCCTTTTTATAATTCATGTTTTAATTTAAATACACCAATTCGATCAAGTGTTATGTCTGTAATATTATTACAATGAGATTATTTATTATTTGCAACCCTTCACCTGAGTTTTTTTCTGTTTTTTTTATTTTCATCTCTTCGTTGCATTTAGTGTCGACGTATTTCTTTCAGATCGTTTAAATTATTTCTTTATACATCACACTTTAGCTGCGGTGGGTCGGTTTCAGAAACATCCTGTACTTTAAGAGTTGGAAAAGAAGAAGAGCTGCTTTTAAAATTTTTTGTATACAGTAATTTTTTTTTGAAGGTCATGTGAGCAAAATTAGAGCTTAGTATAAAACTCTACATGCAATTTATACCCAAAACATTCTTCTTCATACATACAGATACAGCATATGTTTGATCATGGGGTAAAGAAACATTTTGAAACGGAAGACTAAAGTAAGTGTAACAAATAGTATTGAGAGTATTTTTATATAAATGAACATTATTAATACCCAAATACGTAAATTGTCTGGGGTTCTGTTAAATGTATTTCATATAAAAATGTGCACTAATTTTTTTTTAAACTTTTGGTGACCCCAAACGTTGTCTGTTCTGAAGCTGCTACGAGATTAGTTCGCTGAATAAATATCGATATCTTGTGTTGCAGCGCTCAGCTGACTTCCGACCGATTGGACGGCTCAACTGAATCTTGTCCGGAAAAACCACCCCCTTCACCCGAACCAGGGGATGCGAGAAAGACTTCGTAAGTACTAAGTTGTTTCGGGTTTCTGTGATTCCCTTTACTACCCTCTTTTTCTTAGTAAACGCAGATAATCAAATACGGAGCGCATTTTGACAACCAATATACATACAATTCTAAAATAGTCTAAATACTGTATAACGGCGTTTTTCAATACAGGAATGTGGTCAACGATTCTATGAACATACAGGTCCCATGCTGGCCCGGGGTTTTCTCCGGTTTTCCTTGGGATAGAGGATAATTTTATATGTAGGCTCTCCAGACTCTGACCCAGAGGTGGCAATTTCATTGACTTTATAGTTATTATCAATCTTGAATGTTAATAGTTCTTATTAATTAGCAATATTTTCCGAATAATTTAAAGACTTGATAAAAGNTAGAACGTTTTTGTTAAGAATATTTTTGTATTCTATTAAATATTAATTTGTTGATATGGTGTACATGTTAGAACAGAAGCTATCTATTTCTATTCTTATCTTAGGAGGGTTCTTGTCATTATTCTCCTAAGGGCGCAGAAGTTAGAAATCCGCCACTGGCTTACCGCCCTTGCTCGGAATTTATGTGATGGTCGCTCGGTTGCTTCCAATGAGAACATTAGTTTATTGTCCTCCACGTATTCGTTGAGTTTGTAAATGTTGTGTTTGACAGTAAGTTTGAATTTATTCATAAAAACACACACAAAATAAAATAATTTGTAAATTTGCCTAAGACACCTAGTTGGTTTGGGAATTTCGTACAAGAAGCGTCTTCCTCACGACTGACAAAAATTTAGTACCCACCCTTCCCAACAATATATCGGATATCTTCTTATGCAATTTCTTGCTTTTTTTATTGTAGTATTTGTAAATAGGAAATATAGTGTGCTATTGAAGTTTATCTACATGAAGCGATACGAGGTAGGAGATGGGTCTTAGGGCTATTGTTATTAGATGGGCCGCTTAGCTGAGTTTACCAACAACGTGGCCCACGTGGTAGGAGTAGTTAGTAATAGTTAGAGATACTAAGAGCAGTAGGAGGCGAATGGAACAAGGAGGGTTCGCTTTTCAGTAGTCACAGCTATATGAACTGGGACATTAATGTAAAAAGTTATTAGAATCTTTTCTGGCCCCGTCTGAACCCGGGATGACTTGGTGACGAGTAAGAACGCTGCCACCTGAGCTACCGGAGGTACATAATTTCCTGCTTTGAACGTTACGTATGAGTTTGATAATCACACAAAATATACTCGTGACGCATTTTGCGATAGTGGGATCAATGGGAACTTTTGATATTAATTCTTTTGAAATATTGACAAAATTTCATCTCCTTCGGAATTTATCTGCACTGAAAAAAATACCTGATCTGGGGTAGCTGATGTATTGGCTGCCTGCCGGACAGACATTACACGAGCTCGCACAGCTATCATCCGTCTATGACGTGAATTGTCAACCTTCTGTATCTCAACGTACAGCATTAGCTCTCACAGCTTAAGTAATCTACAAGATAAGGAAAGGGAACCTATAGTACATGATTTATTGATTAGTAATATTGATTCGACGTGAGTCGATGTCGACTATCTGCATGCTTTCTTCTCGACTTTGTTGACGATATTCATTTTTATTATAATTCCATGGTCTTACCTTGTTTCATCACAGCAAACGTTCTATTTTTAGACGTCCGTCTTCAGCTATCCGACCGTGCCAGTATTCGATCCAGGGTATTTTCCCTCTGAAGGCGCGAACGCTAGCATCGAGCTGCTGCATTATGATGTTTATTTATCTTGTGTTACATTGTCTAAGAGTTGGCATATGCGTAAAATATTAATCATTTCTACAATCTTGAAAAATATATCTTTAAGTACCAAGAAAATAGTTTTTATGTATCCAAACGTTTCTTTATTTTGAATATACTTGAAATTTACTCTTATTAGATTAATACATTTGAAAATATAATTATTTCAAATAATAATTTGGTATTCGTCAACATTAACCTTCAGAAATTCAATATCATCAGTGTACGGCTGCTCGACGTCAAGAAAACACTGTAAATATTCGTCGTCGAGACTTCAAATTTCGGGCTACGCAACGTCGGGATGGCGTCCATTAGTTGTTGTAATGAATCGTTTTGTTTAAGTACACAACTATCCATAGTTGCGAAAGCCATGGTCGATTTGACTCCGTAAAACAATTGCTGAGGCCGCGCCGCGTCAGTCATGAGTCAAGGAACCGAATGCATAGAAGGCAGCGCAGCCGAGTGTCATTTAGCTGTAACTACGAACGTGATCAGCAGCGAGGAACAAACAACAGTTCTTGTAGCAGATTTTTGAGCGGAACTGAGTTGTTGCACACAAAACTTATAAGCTATAGCTGTTAATGTAACTTTCTTCCTCCCAGACAAAATAGCGTTAGCATCCGCAGTTGGTCTCGTTCAGACGAAAACTGTTTTAGGGCAGCTACAGCGTAAGCGGTGGCAGCTAATGGTACTGTCTGTCCGCTAGATAGCCAACGCGTGAGCTATCACAGCTAACTTTAGGCTGAGTTATCTAACATGACTTTCCGTGTGATGTCGAATTTGTAGTTTGACAGTATTGCAAGGTGATGGGGTACTGCCGCATACTCTTTATAGGAGTGGGTACAGCGATTTGCCCCTTGGTGAATACTACGGGCAACCGAGGGCAACTGCGGGCAGCATAGCGGGATAGGGGAGCAGATACACCATTCTCTCCACCGATTGGATACAAAGCACGAGCGAAACGTTCGGAACGGAGCTCTTCATTAAGCAGAGAGATTTAGTCAAAAACGTTTTATAAACTCTGATCAACAACATTCTGGGAAGAATAATTAGTGATGGGCTATAACACGCATTTATGATTCTAGGTGTCATTCTAGGTGTTTTTTACTCTAGCATTCAATTTTTGTTTGAAAGTTTCAGATAACTATTTGCCTATTTTTCACATTTAGCCGAACATCGAGTTTCCTGATTTCGACATAAATGATTTGAAACCAGGAAAATGTTTTGGAAGATTTTAGAAAGTAGGTTGATGGAAATTATCAGAAGTATTTACACTGTCTCTTCGGCAACAATATTATATATTAACGAACATCAGTATCTTTAATAAATTTCGGTCAGATGAACATGATGACGAGCCGGAAATCGAACCAGCTCGTCGCCATTTTCACCTCTGTGAAAGTTATCACGTATCTTCTCCACGTTTAGGGTACACGGAAGAAATGTATTATCTTTATGTTTGAAAATCCATTCAATTCCGTCTATTACATTATTAAAGAGTTTAATAATTTACTTTGCAGTAGCGAACAGTTTTCCTTAGTGGACATTTTTTCACTGCCGGTCATTTTATTCCACATTGACCTTATCTTTCCATCAATGGGCACGTGTGAAGCAAATTACAAAATCTTCAATAAAATGTCTTGCCATGCGAACTTGCTTGAGATTCTTTTCTGCTTCTCTGACGCGCTACAGGTATATTCGAAGTAATATTTCTTTGCTCCGAAAAAATTCAACTTAAGAAGAAAAAAAACATGATCGGAAACACATTGTGTTCATTAGTTTATTGTATATTAGTCGCAATAAATTACTATATTATCCTCAACGTGGTCATAGGTAGTTTGTAACAGCTCTCTTTACCATAAAGTATTTATTTTTTGTCAGTCTAACTGACTTCATGTTGGTATAGAGCTTTCATCCAATGTAGCCAACGCTTTCACTTCGCCATCGTCCATAAGAGTAATAATATTTGTACCTGGCGTTTTGTTTGTATTACTTTCAGATTTCTTCAAACTTAAATCTACCGTCAACATCGGACAACAATCAATTCACTTGTTCTTGTGGCGCTATTCTGTTCTTTCTGCGTCGAGCGTGTGGAACGAATATTACCTTGAGTCTTAGCATGTTGTGTTATTAACCTGTCTTTCTTTACAGCAAATAGTCGCTTTAGTGACTACTATTAACATGTATTCGGAAATAACTTGATTTCGTAGAAGTTGGCAATTCGTGTTAGGCAGCCATATTGCATAATTGTCTGCAAGGTTACATGCCTTTGAGTGTAGAGGTGGGCGCATGCGTCATATTGGACAAAATAACTGCTGACTGCAAATTTTATATGCAGAGCGATATTATTAAAGTTCAATTTTCAAAAAGCTCTAAAAAGGAACCTCTGCTAAGAATGACCTGACATTAAAAATGAATTAACTCGGAGAGGGAAATGCTATGGCATCAGAAAAAAAATCATTTTAAATTTTAGCAATAGATGGCTCTTAAACGTCATAGTACGCAAAAAAAAGGACGTATCATGCAACCAACACATTTTATTTGTTATAAAAACACGGGGTGCATGGCGTATTCCTCATATTGCGTCTGAGAAGCTCGGTACGACTCTCAAGGAAGGATCGCGCTCTGCTTGTGAAGCTCTTACACAAGAACGGTGTATGTCAGTAGCTGTGAAGAAACTCCCGACAATAAAGGTTATGAAAAATGGCTCAATTCCCTGTGGGACCAGAAAATTTTCACATCAATGTTTCCAGTTCATATTGCAGTTACTACCGATAAGCGAACCCTCCTTCTTCTATCTACCTCCTACTGCTTGTATTATTAATAACTCTAACTATTACTAACTACCTATACTAATCCACCCACGTGGGCCAAGCTGTTGGTAACCTAGCTAACCGGCCCACCTATACTAATACCATTCTACCCTTCTACCTCCTATCGCTCCATGTAGATAAGCTTCAATAGCACGCTCCATTCCCCACTTACAAATAATACAATCAGAAAAATCGACGACAGAAGAAGAAGTAGCCACAGAATTGCAGGAAGAAACGAACGGCGGTGAGCGAACGTGGAGGACGGAGCATAAAATTATAGGATGCATCTCTACAAAATTACCCGTATTCAGGAGTTGCTTCATGCTGACCTGCTCTAGAGACAAACATTTGCTCTAGAAAAAAATGCAACAATTTTTTTATTTCATACTATTTCCACCTTGTTTCGAGTATATTCAGTTCAAGCTTCACGGTATCCTGAGCAGTGCGTTTTCTACAGCTTTTCTTTTCCTTCTTCTATCCACATCCTACTGCTCTTAGTATCTCCAACTATTACTAACTACTCCTACTAACACCTCCACATTGGTAAACCCAGCAAATCTACTAACGATAGCCTACCACCCACTTCCTACCTCCAATCGCTCCGTGTAGATACGCTTCAATGGCANCCTCCACATTGGTAAACCCAGCTAACCTACTAACAATAGCCTACCACCCACTTCCTACCTCCAATCGCTCCGTGTAGATAAGCTTCAATGGCATGCTACATTTCCCATTTACAAACACTACAATAAAAAACATTGAACTATGTCAATTTTCGCCGAAGTCCTCAATTGCCTACTATCGAAGTTCAGAAGTTGGTTACTTTGGGAAGCGGAAATTTGACGTAGTGAACATAGGAAAATAAAACTTATACAAATTTGAAAACTAGAAAGTAATTTTTTACCTTTGAAATCGGATGGGGGTAGTTTTGTAAGTAACTTCAGCACGAACGTAGTTTGAATTGCACAAGTTCTTATGTATGATGAGGATTCCTTATTTAATAATAATAATTGTTATAATTATTGTTTCTATTATTTTTTTCTCTCCCTCAAAATAACGCATTATTATTCGCATTTATTCTCACATTTTACACATCGTATCAATCCTAACACATGTTATAAAAATATTTGTCCACGTAATTTCTTAAGTTATCATCTTCGCTTACTGAGGTATAACATCCGTGTGAGCGACTAGGCTNAAAAACTGGAAAATACTGTTCTAACGGAAATGGCAGCCGAATCACGTGACTGAAGGCAATGCGATCCTTGTCAAAGCAAGAGTTAAACGATAATCTAAATTTACTATCAAGTTTTAAAACCACAAAATAATTGTCCTCGTCCAATAATAAAAATTAATAATTAATTAGAACTACTTTGCTGAATATTTCCAAGTTTGTTGAATAGTGGGCAACTTGACTTCAGTCAACGCGGATATAATAGCTTAAGGAATAGTTCTCGTCACACGAAGATGCGGATTGCTGAAAGACAACTTTGAAGACTTACTTCTCGTGTCTTATCAGTTACTTTCTTTGCCATCTGATTCCTTTCATTGCTCATAGAAATGTTTTGGACAATATAACAGTGACGAAGTTTATGAATGCGGATGGAACAAAATTCATTTGCTATCTAAGCAGCGAGAAAATATTAACCGAAGAAAGAAAACATATTTTTATGGAAAGAAACAAACCGCGGTACCGAGAAGTATCAGATTTTTTAAGAAAAAACATACAGTATCAGCTTTGTTTTATTGTCATTTCTTGCAGACCGCTTCTTAGATCAACAAAACTGATTTAAAAAAGTATGAATCATGACACGAGGTATCGCCACCGGAGCACAAACATATTACATTATAGAAATATGATATCTAGTAGTCCGGGAATCCGTAGTTCATTTTACAACCGCTGGAGACTTGAGTCGCGTTACGATGGCTGCGTCAGTTCCTTGGAGAAGGCCGTAGAAGATGGACAACGCTTTTGAATTAACAAGTCTCAGGACTGAGTCTCCTAGCATTCGCAATTCGCGCTATGTGGGACAAAAAGTGGATAGAGTTATTGCTCATCTCTGGCAATTCTACTATACTGCCCAACTATACTTCCACTCACGGTATGATGAATAATTCATATTATATTACTAACAGAATACCCGACGTTACCCCGGATTTTTCTTAGACTAACCTTCTTTTACTCAGGAGAAAATAAAATCCATCTACATTGCAAGATCAAAATACTTTTACATACTGGTTTTTAAAAACATGTACATCATCCTAATTTTTCAAATTCATAATAATACAAAACGTGACTGTATACACTGCAATACATCGTACTGGAAGAGTACATCTCATCCATTGGGCTTTTGCGAATGGCTTTGCAGTGGGACTCGAGTGAGAAACAACAAGACATCGAAGATACGCACGTCTCCTCGTGGCGGGGACGGTACATGCTCTATGCGGTCAATTTGTGATGTGAATTACTTAAAATATCAAAAGGAAACAGGACCCTATATTGCGATTGCTATAGAGGAAGGGTGATCTAATGGTCAGGAAATAATTTTTTTTTTAAATGTGTACACTGCACCATCTCACGGGACCCGCGTTTTTAATAACGTTTTATGGATAACTTAGGTTAATTTTTTAGACAAATGCTGTCGTGGACTTTTTTGTAGACTCTTTGAGGTAAACAACACTGCCATTCTTAGTTGTCATCTATCTCTAAAGGACCGTTTTTCTACATTTTTTGTTACCGAGCAGCGCGGTGCGCACAACGCCAGCGCGAAATGTAATCTGACTCCTCTTTGCATAATGAACGCAGCAGTTTTCCTACAGAGCGCAACAACGCCAACGCTGACGTACAATCTCCAGCGCGGTAGGCCGACTGCATACGAACGACTGAATAACGCAGCGCGCTGCGCATTAGAAGAACATGCCTCGTTGCGCCACCTAAACAGTTTGAGATAGGTGACAACGATGAATGGCAATATTGTTTGCCTCAAAGAGTTCTGGAAAAAAAAACTCCGCGACAGCATATGTCTAGCTACAAAAATTAACCTCAATTATCGATAAAATGTTATTAAAAATAGAAGTGTTAAAATACTTCTATTTAAGAAGAAATCAATTATCATCAAATTTAATGGATTATTTGTTTTGTGCGTTTATCAAAGATAAAAACGTTTGTAAATCGTAAAATTTCGACGAATGGTTTAGATTTTACAAGAATTTTAATGAAATGGCGCAGCCGCGTCATGCCTCGGAAGCGAAAATTCGACCGGCGCGGTTCCCGTGAGATTGTGTATTATACTGTCAAGTTTTGTATTATTATGAATTTGAAAAATTAGGATGCTGTACGTATTTTTAAGTGCCATTTATTTATTATCATATCCCGGTTCCGTATCACTTGGACAATACCCGGGTTCCAATACTCTCTTTTCCTCTTTTTGTGCCGCGTGGCTTGTATCAGTGCCAGTACAAGTATTTTGATCTCACGATATAGATAGATTATATTTTTTCTTGAGTAAAAGAAAATTAGTCGAAGAAAAAACAGGACGTCGCCGGATAGTAGTGAAATAATGTCGTTTTAAATAGTGTAATGTTTTGACTTCGTTTGATATAAAGTTTTCACGGGAGATTCTAAAATATGCGTTAAATCGTTTTTCTTCGTCCATCAAATGTCTGGTAATTAACAATTTGAAAGCTCATTCTTCATACATTCGTTTCCCACTCTCCTTATTTTTGTCCACTCACGAAGGACTTCCGTCTCTTCGTCCGCAATATCTTGATCAAGTAATTTTAACATTGCCAGTGCTTGCCTTTTCTTTTGCTGACAATGATACCCACACAGTGACACGACTGAGAACGCTCGTTACAATACACGGACCACGACGCGGCTAAAGAACTGGCTAGGAAAACACTTCTACTGAATACAGCGCGCTGCGCGGGAACGCAGCACGACTGGCGAGCGCACAACGCGTCGCGCGTCGCGATAATCTGCGTGAAGAAAACGGTCCTTTACCGTTTTTGCGGCGTAACTCTCTTTCTCCGATTTTATCGACAATTATTGTCGAAAACAATTTCTATCTTTCTTATCACACAATTTAAAAATAAAAGGTACCTTATGTTCCAGGACATCTGAACTATCCCCTTGCCAAATTTCATCGTGATCGATTCAGTAGTTTAGTCGTGATCAAACAGCGAACAGACAGACACATTCTAGCGACACGTTTTCGTATATTGGTAGGGAAGGATCATCCATCTTTCATGTGGCAACGTCTGGAGGAAAAGGTGAGATAAATTTTACTAGGTTCGACTATAGAACACGAACAGGTGACTAGGTGGTTAATGCTTTTGTAATCAGTGCACGAGGTCCCAGGTTCGAATTCGGGCTTGTCATCATTTTCACCTGGTCCAAGTTAGAATATGTTCCTGGTTTTAGAAGAAATTTTGATTTTATATATAGTTCAGAACATAACATTTTCCTCTCTCTCTCTCTGATAATTGTATTAAAACGTATTTATCGCCAAAGTTAACTCCTAATACTTTATTTCATTGAATAATAATGGGAATTTGTTTGAAATATCGTGTATGTTTCACATTAATCCTCGGACTCTGTTCTTCGGTCGCATTATTTAAAAAGACATTGAAGTCCCATATGTATACTTCAGGGTGACTTGGTAGGGTTTGAATATTGTTAAAATGTATCTATCATTAAATGTATCATTTTGTCTCTAGAGTAATGTATCACAATAACCTCATTTATAGGAGATATTAAAGTCATTAATTTATTAAGTTTTTACATTTCATTAGGACACATTGAATTACAAATGTGTTATATTAATGTTAGTGTCAAAATTCAAAATGCATTACATAGCTATACTAAATTGTAATTCTAATATATTAAACATTACATAGAATATCTTATGTAACTTTTCTTATGTATTTTTTCAATTTGTGTAAAGTAGTGTTATTTAGTTTTTAAGTTCGTGTATTATATACGTTCGGTACTAAGCCGTCATCCTATTGGAGGTTTTTCTGGGTTTCCCTCGATTGCTTAAGGAAAGATCGCTTGATTGCTACCCCAGAGTAATGCACAATTTATCCTCCAATTTTAGTTATAGTTATTCATGTATGTATGTTTTATGTTGTATGAATGTTTTATAATTGTATATTATTCTATATGTTTTTTGTATGAATCGAAAGTTTGCAAATAGTGGTCAGGCGGAAGAGCAGGTCTGATGGCCTGAACCTCGCCATGGTATGAATTCATTTTTATTATCATTAATTTTCAGAGACTTCAGTGCTTTGGCGCACATAGTAAAGAGCAGCTTGGGCAGTGGCATTTTGGCTATGCCGAATGCATTCAAGAACGGAGGACTTGCGTTTGGTTTGGTGGCAACTTTTATAGTCGGTTACGTGTGCACCTACTGCGTTCGTCTCTTGGTAAGTCAATATATCTTATACATCTTGATACAACATTACCAAATGAATTTATCTTATGGTAATCTGATCCTAATCAAATATTCTCTCAAATATTCTTCATGTGCTTTTAACTAAAAACCCTGGAGTAAAGACCTTAATCAAGAGAACCGACAGGGGCGGAAATATAATGCGTAATTTCTCATATTTCCGGAAAATACTTTGCGCAGTTTCTCATAGTGGCGTCAACCACCTGTAGTTCGTGACATTATTGTGTTGTCTCTCTCTCTCTCTCTCACTTTCTCCGTATCCCACCAATAAGAGGCGAGCAACAAGTAACTGCTGACGCCAAAGGTGCTATAACAATGAGTACGTAGTAAATATAGTTGATATGAGAAATTACGTGATCTAAAGTTGAGGGCGTGGTTGACGGTTCTCACTTAAATTAAGGTCTGTACCCGGGAAGGAATGACGTATCATTTTTATACATCGGACGCGAAGGAATTCAGAAATTGTCTCTCAGGAAACTCTACAAGCGAAGTAAGATCCATGGTTTGAATACCGCAGTATAAATTTAATTCTTTGAATTCATTTGTCTGCTTTATTATTTACCTGGCAATGCAGTCTTACTGAGTATGTTTTAGGGAGTGAACGGATCCAATGATTATACTTTGTGACTTTGATGGATTTAAACTTAGTCAATTACACTATGACCAATATTCTAGAAAATTAAGGATCTTGTTAGTCTTATTTACAAGGTTATCAATTTCCCTAATATTACCTGAAACATAAATCTGTAGATCATCCGCGTACATGTGATGCGAGCAGGAGGAAAGCACTTTAGAAATATCGTTTGCGTTAATTTAGAACAATAGTGGACCAAGAATAGAACCTTGGGGAACTTCACGGAAAATATATTTTGAATTACAATATTACTTCCAATTTTTACAACTTGTTACATTTCAGATAAATAGCTAGAAATCCATGTAAGTGTATGTTCAGAAAGGCCAATATTTCCACATTTAGCTATCAAAATATCGTGATCAACCGAGTCAAAGTTCAATAACGTTAGAATTGTTATATGTATTTCATCTAATGCTTTTCTTATGTCTTCAGTTACTTTGAGAAGTGCCGTT
Source organism: Laupala kohalensis (assembly GCA_002313205.1). Classification (NCBI taxonomy): domain Eukaryota; kingdom Metazoa; phylum Arthropoda; class Insecta; order Orthoptera; family Trigonidiidae; genus Laupala; species Laupala kohalensis. The sequence continues at coordinate 325,925 of NNCF01126590.1, read as the reverse complement.
TGAGTGCTGCGGCCCTGGCGGAAACGTGACTAAAATTGTTGAGGAGTTCACTCTTTGATAAAAATTCAGAGATTTGCTTATTGACTATTTTTCCGAGTACTTTAGATAAAACCGGTAGAATGCTAATCGGTCGAAAAAAGTGTTATAGATATAGTTATACTGTAGTATAGTAATAAAAAATAGCTATAGTGTGGCACACTCTTCCTCATTACTTCATATACTAGTAACCATCTTTCACCTCTATTTGATGGACCTATACTTCAAACGTTTGACGTAGAAGGACATGAAATAAACGAGTTAACCTTGTAGTTTATCTACGCATTTCTGTCTGTCTTGTTGGTGGTGTAATGTCTCGAAATTCATTCAACCTTCACCTTTACGATTTACCTAACACTTTCCAAAATAAATCACTGTTTTAAAATAATATTTCTGGATATAAGTAATAGTAAAATATTGATTGATGTGAAATTCAATGTTCAAGACATACGTATTTTAATAACTGAAAGAAGAAACATAGTTTCATTAAATAATTCAATTGAAGTGTCAATATCTCTCTTTACAAAAGAACTACAAATGCTGTAAAAATGATTAGCCTCATCCCACGAGTTATCTAAGTGAAAAACAGCATATCGATATCTCGATCCGTTTTGGAAACATTTGAGGTGAACGATCTGTCTGAATCGTCCTGTATGTTTGTTTGTAGTGCGTATTATTGTTTCGGTCAACTATGGATCACGATGACTAGAGTCGCATGTACATTGGACCAATTATTTACTTTAGTCCGGAAACTCGCTCGTATGACACATTTCTTTGATCCTGGTTTTTCAGGATCCTGGTATCCAACGGGGTTTTTCTTGCTTCATGCATGTTGGATAGAAATAAATTATTTTTTATGTATTTTAGTTTATTGCTCTCCATAAGATTCATTTAAAAAATCCTTATGTTTCTATTCCATTTCTTATCACTTAAAGTGCATTAAAATCTTTATCTCTTGTTGTATGTGCTTATTTTTCCTGTGCTACATCATTCCTTTGAACTTTTACGAGGCGGAAGTCGACCACTTTATACATGGGAAACTCCATGTCAAATGGGCCAGGGTTGTAAGGACTGGTCTACGTCCTTTGAGGCCGCGTCGCTCAGCCTTGTTTCACGCTAAAACGCTGTAGGGTAATGCTCCACAGCCTCCTGGACAAATACTATGTTTTAGCGCGATGAATTTTTTAAATCTGAAGCACGTAATTCATATATTTGTGAATGTAAGTTTTAAAAATATTGTATGTAATATCCAATAATAAAAATGTACTGGAAATGAAACAATTGGATTTTGTTTAAATAATATACTTTTTCTCCTTTTAAATAGGATTTATTTATGAAGTATAGACACGAACAGAAGAACGTAAGAGCTATTACAAGAAGACGTATATTACAAGAAGGTAATATCGATGTATTATATTCTACGAGAACTACGAATTCTACGACCAGATACGAAACGTATTTGACAGAGTCAGCAGACCGAACTCAAGAATAGTCACTGCAACAAAGATCAACTAATTGTTGTGAGTGCAGGAACATGTACGAGTTGCGTTGTCAAGGACGCTTGCACTGCGTGACGCGAGAAGGAAGATTTGCTTACAGGGCCGCGCGAAGCAAGGGTGATTCACGCTTCTAATTTATTGAAAATAAACGAAAATAATGTCATTTATCAACGAAACATCTTTCGCTATTTCACACCCATTCAAGCTCAAGAAATGATTTGGCCGAGGGCAAGAAAAAATCTTTAGTATTGAGGCAGTCAACATGTTAAATTAAAAATAGCTGTATTTTCTAGATATCTATGGAATTTTTTAATTTCTTTTGTTTTTATCGAGGTTTTACGGCTCGCCGACATCGAGGTCATTAGAACCCTAACATTTTTGTACAGGTAGGGAATATGCACTAAGGGGAGCCAGCATGACTCTAACCGCGTGTTTGACTCGTCGAATGACTCGACCATACCCACTAAAAAACCTCCTGAAATACCGTAAATCGAAATATAAAAACACAGAAAAAAGAGACAACAGTTTGCTAAAAAATTATGAAAACTGAAAAAAAAGAAAGAAGTAAATTTAGAAAGAGAGAAAATGTGAAGTTAAAGAAAAGGGAAAAGAAAGAAGGATTTAAACCCTCCCGAGAACTTGTGGGAGGAGCCTCGATTCGTTTATGGATTTGAGTGATGACATAGAAATAAAGATCAAATAAGGTGCCAAAGGCCACATTCCTCGAGGAATTTAAAAAGGCGAATCAAAATCGGTTCATTTTGCCCAAGCGTAACGTCCAAACTGTTGGGTTTATTGTCTCCCCGTCGGCTGGTACTATATTTGAGACACTCCAAAAGAAAACGTTCCACGTTATGTGTTGTCTTGCAAGTGTCTCAGATGGGGGGAAGTTCACCGCGTAAGAGATGACCATGGGTAAGATCGCAGTGGCCAATACAAAGACGCGTAAGGATTACTTCTTCACGTCTGTTCGCACGGAATGAAGACGACCAGGTCTTAACGGAGTCTTTTACCTTCCTCAGCTTAAAGGTGCAATTTTGCCATTCGGCTTGCTATGTCTTAAGAAGAGACGATCTTATGGCAACCTATGAATCTGACGTAAGATCAGTTGGAAGGTCGAGAACTGCCCTCTGTGTTCCCAGTTTCGCTGCTTCATCAGCTCATTCATTACCCATAATACCCACGTGCCCAGGAACCCAACAAAGGACTATTTCAAAATTTTGAACTACTAGATGGCTTATTAAATTCTGAATAGTCAGTGTAAGGTCAAAAGTGTACAGTGAAGACACTGCATAGAACCACACGCCGTATTGAAAATAGTGCCTCAAGAATTGCAAATTTTTCCGCAGTGTACACGCTGCACAAGGAATGGAGGCGAAAAGAACGGGTGGCACTATGGCGGAAGAAAGCAGCACCAACGGAATCATTCGTTGCGGAGCCATCAGTGTATATGAACGTATGATCCAAATAGAAGGTTTTCACTTCTCCGAAGCACTGCTGGTCCTGCTTTGAATTTTGAGACAGCAGAAAGTCGATGGTTGGTCGCATGAAGGACCAAGGTGGTGTGAGAGAGTGTGGGTATTTCACTGGAGGAGGTAGTGTGATGACGTTTTCCTCCAGCAACTGTTTAAAGCGGACACCCGCTGCGCGGGATAACGAAGGTGCTTGTAGCGTAAGATGAACAAAATTGGGGGAATGAATGTGAAAGTGAATAGGGTGATCTGAAATTTCCATCAGATTCACTCCGTAAGATCCAAGTAAATAATCACGTCTTCTGTTAAGAGATAGTTTGCCAGCGTCTACTAGTAATTTTTGGTCAAAGGAAGAATTATATGAAAAGTTTTTGAAAAAACTGGTCGCATCTTGACGTTTGAAGATGTGGCTGAGTATTGTCTATAAGACATAGTTTACGGTGAATTATTTCGAAGAAGTTTTTCAGATCACTCGAGACAACCCTGGTCCATTTGAAATACCCACATCAGATTGTAATATCCATCGCTGCGAGAACCAGCCAATGAAATAAGATATCGCACGGGTAGATTTTCGTAAACTGCTTTGAGAATAATTTATTATCATGAAAACCACATATGTAAAATTTCAGTGCGATTGGAAACTTCGAAGTGACCGAAATAACAATTACCAATTTTGAAACGAAAGGACACCATACTTGGGCGATTCTACGGAAATGGGGAAATTTGCGGCACAAAAGGAGTGAGGGCTATTTTCAAGATCGATTACGTGAGAGTTTCGATATCGCAAATTTTTATATGATCGTAATAAATTCGTATAATTCCACTTGGGCGAATAGTAATTGTATTCGTTGAGCAATTTGAAATTCAGGGTTGAGAGGGAGGTTTCTGTGGCTATAAGATTCTGTCTGGGAAATATTATAGTTATCTTCACAGGTTTTCCTTTTTTTTGATCGATGTTTTAAAACATGGTAATGGAAAAAAATGTAATCAATTTAGACAGAAATATTACACCACGTATCAAAATTTGACCAAGTTTTTATTTATCTGATTTTTTTAGTTTTTGTTGCTTAATTTGGAAATGAATGTAAAAGTAGTTTTTCTTGTATCGATATTTTGGATAATGATTTTTTTCAATTTTTTCGTAGCCACTCATTTAACATGCCTATTCAAAAGTACTAGAAAGATAGAAGAAATCTAAACTACGTCAAGAATTCGTTGGATTAAATGTTTATATTGAATAACACTTATACATACAAAAATGGTTTCATTCCAAAATATACATCTTCAAAAATTAGCACTGCATTTCCTCGTATAACTGTCTGAACCCTACGCTCGTACTAAACCCCACACAGTCTCCAATCATAGCGTAGTCCCAACGACCCTCATACCTCCTTGAAATGCAGTAATGTCTCAGTGAAAGGGTTCACAGTGTTCCTCACTTACAGCTCCTAAATTGGCACAAAAAATCAATATGAGAAAACAAATGGTACAGTTTCCCTGGCATTCTGCATGACAGTACGTAGTAATTATGTGTCGCATGCAATTGACTGTCAATGAGATTTTGACACAGAGTTACTATGTACCTTTTTATTATAATTCTTATTTCTATCCCCATCGTGACCCGGGTTTTCCCCATCCTAGCCCGGATTTCCCCATCC
>NNCF01126590.1:302289-321146 GCA_002313205.1 Laupala kohalensis | reverse complement strand
TCCCGACCCGAGTTTTCTCAGGTTTTCCTTCGGATATAGCTGGGCTTTTTATGAAGACTCGCTAGGTTCTTGTCTAGGGGCGGCATATATATAAATAATTATTCGCGAACTTAATGTTATTTAATAGTTACGATTTATCAACAATACTTTTCGATGGTTTATAGTTTAATAATAATACGTTCTTGTGAAATGACTTTTATGTGTTTTATTAAATTCAATATTTGTTGGTATAATGTTAATACGTGCCGAACTATTTTTATTGTTAGGAGTATGTTGAAATGTTAAATCCGCCTCTGCCTTAGGGTCCTTGATCGGAATTGATGGGATGGTTCCTTGTTTGCTTCCGGGCAGTAAATTAGTTTATTGTCTTCCACATGGTCTTACGCAGTTAGTAACTGCTTTTTTGACAAAGTTTATTTTATTTATTTTATAGTTACAAAAACAGTTGCATACCATTCTAAAGCATCCCAATTTCGTCAAGAGTCATTTTAGTCCATCGAAAGTCCATCAACATAGGATTTTAAAATGACGCGAATCTGAGGTCCGGTGAAAATTCTTTTATTTTTGCATTATTGTGCCTTTTCGGGGAACATTTGTCTGATTAGAATCAGAACCTCGCTGCTGTCTATCTTTGTTGAATTGTACACGTCACAGAGCTTTGTGCCAGAAACAATTTTGTCGTTCACATGTTACAATGTATTTCCGCAACCACAACAAAACATGTATTATGACATTTTACAATTTCCGGATATTGACATATTAGGTTAAAAAATATAACTTTAAAATCGTACTTTTAATAATAGTGATAATATTTTTCTTTTCACGATATCATCTACATTCCCTATAAACAGCAAGACATTTTGTGAAAAACGTCGTTATATGTGGTAATATGTGATTGACATATATGTTATACTCGTATATAGTTAAAGAAGTCAATATATTGAAGCCTTCCACCCTGACACTAAAAATTTGGAACACCATTTTAGACCACCAACTAGTAATCACCATTAGACCACCAACTACTAATCACCTTGGTCAATTACCATTGCAAGAAAATGCGGTAAATTTGAAATTATTCAAAAACCGTCAAAATATCGAAAAACCTAGATGTCTGAATAAAATTAATGATATACTCGCGTTTGGCTAATTCTTCTTATACAATAAACACGAATAAATAAATAAACAATTTTTTGTTATGTAGTGTTGCGTGTTCGTTCTCGAAATTTGTATGTATAACGATTTATGAACGACATGGCTTGATGTGATAATCAAAATGTTTATTCTCCTCATTCGCACGAATCTTTTTCGAAAAATATAAATTAAAATTTATATTTAACTTAATACGAATAATCTATTCATGGGTGGTTAGTTTTAACATTTCCGTCTTTAAAGTTGACTTATCGGATGGGAAGAGGGCTTTTTAATATCAGAAGGTCCCCTCCCTCCGTCTTCTTACTCCGTTGATGATATTGCATGTCAATCATTACTTCCGTAAGAGTTTTGAATTTTACTGTCACATCCATATAGCTACAGCCCCCTTAGTCCTCCACTCGGTGATCCACCACTGATCACGGCTATGATTCGATCGGAACTGTGGTGATGAGGGAGTTGGCGGAACCGAGGGGAGAGGGGGCAGAAGCAAGGTCGGAGTGACCTGAACACACTTCGTGAGCAATTTTTCGATGACGTCATGTAGCGCGCACCAAACAAAGGAACACGAGACCGCGTCAGCTTCGCTGTCTATTGCATTCCCATGCTTGTGCTTGTGCTTCGTGAGGCATTCGGAGAACGCGCGATTTCCGCGTTGCTATTTACTGCAGCGTCTGCGCGCGTTGGGTAACGCGTGTTTGTTTTGGACGAGCGTGGAGATCCGTGACGACAAACATTTGTCCCCAGTGCAGTATGTAGTACGAGACCAGTCGTCACTGGTTCGAATGAAAGGTGGAGGGGACAAGGGAAATTTCCTATTTCTACACGTTTATTCACAACCAGGGATAAAGGAATTCCATCTCTCGTCGTACCCATAATAATTGTCAAAATTGAGCGTTAATTTCAATTCATATTTATTGTCCTCCACGTTGTTATACGCAGTATGTACTGCTTTTTTGACAATATATTTATTTATTTATTTATTTATTATACAACTTTTCATGAAATGTATGTATATACGTTATAATAAAGCTCTCTAATGATCTTCATTATAATAAAAATAAATTAAAACGCGTTAGATAAGTTTGTAATATGCCAATACATAAAGTGTATATTAATATATTAAGTGTGTATAGTATATCAGAGTTGAATACAAAATTACAAAAACTATTAGTCCTTCGAAATGAATATTATAACATTTCTTGTCAATTTTATAAAGAAGTTTTGAAATATGAAAAGACAAGCTTCATAAGATTTTCCTCCTCCCGTAATTGTCTTCGATACGATCACTGAACACGAGGGTCTGCAAAAGGTTTCATGTATCTCATAGAGCCCTGGAATTAATCAATTTCACCGTATGAAAATATTTGTAGNTATATATATATATATATATATATATATATATATATAAAGATAAATTTAAAATTATGTCTCACCATAACAACTTTTACCTGAAAACAATATTTCTCATCGTTAGTCCATTTTCTTTAAAGGCTACTTGCTTAACCCAAACGAGTAATTAGCTCAAATAGTTGAATAAGGAAAAATATTTGGAGAGTACAAATGTATCCGCGTCCAGAACAATTATATAGTTTTCGTCTTGTACAAGTATTTAATTTTTTCATGATTTCATTAGACAAAAATAAAAACTGATGGTAACCTAAACATCGTGCTTGTGAATCGTTTTGATCAAACAAAACCTTCAAAGGTCGGTACAATGGTTGACAAAAACACCTACATCTCTCGTAATACCAGTCTACTGGAACATTCACGTAATGCACTTCAGAGGCAATAGTGTATTCCTTAATGTTCCGAAACTGCATTGTTCTTTCAAATTATATGATCCACACCAACACTAAAAATATAGGATATTTGCGTATTTATGTACTTCCTTTTGTCCAATGATCTCATGCAACTACTGGGAGACCGTTTAAGAACTGACGACAATTGGAAATTAATTGGTATTTTGAATAAAAAAGAAATATCACGTAGTTAAAATGTAAAATTAAAAAGATATTTTTGTTTCACGCGTCATTTTTGTTAATTGGATTTACATGGTGGGAAAAAACAATGTTTACAAAAAGTTCTCTTCTTGAAACAAGATTTACTTTTCTTTCATGGGAATCGCTATAAGTCTAAAAAGTGTTGATTTGCCGAGTGAGATTTTAATATCACAAATAATGTATTCTTTAATAATTATAAAAGAAAGGGATGTAAGTGACAATTATTAAAGAATTATTTAAATAATCCAACAGGAAGAACCAGAATCTTTCGATACTTATTAAATTTTCCACCTCTGTCCGCTACACTCTTCATACTTGATATCCGCCATGTTTCAGCACAAACATATCAGATTCAAAACAGTCTTTATTACACCACTTATGGCAACAGCACAAAACAATAAAAAAAATATAACATGACATTTCGACCCGAATTTGGGTCATAGCAGCTGTAAGAAATTAAAATTTGAAGTGGAACTCACTGCCATGAAGTAAAACCATGACTTGGTAAAAAAAAGTACTGAATCTACCGGTGACCAAGTTTCATCGAACCAAAAAATAATTTGGTTCAACTGAAAAATGTTTCAATTTCATTAATATTTACGTTGTACAGTGATTTTTTAGTGACAAACACTGATGGTGGAAATAAAAATTGATGGCAGGGCGTTTCTGACTGAATAATGTAAATATACCTCTGAAGAATTAATTACTCGAACCTTCTCTACCCTCATGAACATACAGTATGCTTAGTAATCCTAGTTCATCGAATTCACGCAATCTAAACACCTGTTCCATTCTACCTTCAAGACCAAGCGTGTATTTTGAAGAATTCAAGGCTACTTCTGGTCGCATCAGTTCATTGCATAGTCATTGCTACACGGTTCATGCGGATAGTTTTGATTAACTCTTTTTGTATTGTATGTTTCCATTCTATTACGCGATACCATTTCTTTCAATTTTTTCATATATATTTTTCCACATTTTACCATGTTTCGAATTAACATAGAACCATTCCCGTCAATTTATATGAATGGGGACCACGTGACGTGAGTATTTTTTCCTAGATCGAACTTAAATAATGCCATGAAGTAAATCTAAAATCAACCAATCACATGTTCGAAATAAATTTTATTACTCTTTTTTCCTCTAAAACTATGTATTTATTTAGTTTTAAATCTACGTGTTCCGAACCTATATTGACACAATCTAAGTCCTTGTCCAGATTTTATATTTTACCAATGTACTGTAAAGAATGTGACGTCTGGATTGTAACAGAGATCATTTGCGAGATTAATAAACATTTTACGACATCGGTTCTTTAATTTCATCCTAACCACCCTGTTGCGAATTTGGCACTGACATAATCGCGGATCCCTTCAAAACACTCATATCCTTTAAAAAGAGTTTGGGATATGGGTGATTGTGAAATCGGTGGATACAAAATATCCGATTTTGTTTACAAAATGTCCGAATACATTTTCGATTTCCTCAATTATTTAAATAAATACGTGGTTATTTTAAATAAATGCAGTTCTTAACCACTAGTTTCGCGAGAAACTGAAATAAATAGAAAACTGAAATAGGNATCCTTCTCAGTGCCAACGAATCTTTTCACTTCCATGTGAGGTGGTTACGATGATACTGTGTATTTTGAACTATCTTGATTGCAGGCTGGTAAACATTAAGAAGACCTATAAACATATATCAGGACTAAAATAGTTAGGTAGTGGTCATTGGTAATGTCAATGTTCAGTTCTTTCTATTTATTCCGAGTTACACTGTAGAATGGAAAACCAGGGTACATAAGCGTACATTGTTCTCCACATACTGGAAGGCTGCCTGTGGCATTTATTTACTGACTTGTGACCTCAACCTCTGTACTCACTCATCTCCAGTCACGGAGTACCTCGTGTCCGTAGAGACCGACCTGCATGCCACTTGAGCTCATCCTTCCTTACCAAATCGCTGTCAAGGTGAAGGAAAGAAGCGTGGAAAGTTTTGACCCTCTCGTGACATTGGAGAGATCGTTGAGAACCGGAATCTATGGCGCAGTATTCTACTCACTTTGGCTTCCGCATCTTCAGCTGGCTGCCTTCACCTACATGAAGTATTGCTCTTCTTCGGTCACGAATATTATGTCCTGTTCCCCATACAGATTCGGCAATGACAGCAATGAAGGTCTTATTCTTCTTCCTCCTGTGGTATCAAGGTTCTCATAGCTTAACCTTAACCTCATTGACGACACCTAACATTCCATCCCATTTGATTTGCGTCACCAACATGCTACACCCATTGTCATATGATCTTCTCGATCATTTAATGTGACCCGTGGCTTGGCGTATAGAGCAGCTCCATTCTGCTTCCAGTTACGTTGGTTCAAACCCCGGATGATCCAAGTAGAATTTGAGGGGTGGATTTCCGTGGGGTTTTCCACTTCCACTGCCTTTTGTTCCATAACTATATTCATTCCATATCGTCTCTCATACTGACTATTCCTCGTAGCCACCTTGGTTTCATAAAAGCAGCGACAGGGTGCGTGGTGAAACTGCGAGGGAACATTGTCTTGTGCTGTCTCTCCATCAAAATGCTGAACTAATATGTACATTACCCATCGCAACTGGATAGATCTTTCCAAGGTCTGGGAGAATTTAGAGTTGTACATTATCCTGTCTTAATGTTTCATGTTTAAAAATATTGCGAATAATTCTGCATGCGTCAGGGGTTTAGTCTCTGGGCGATCCGTTTGACGACTGTGGTTTATTCGTACATTCAATACATAACGCCGAGAAAAATCATGCCAAGGAGTTTTAGAGTGCAGTTCATGGGCCTCGGTAGAATAGGACGCGTTTTCAAAATTCTAGTCGTTAGTTATTCAAGTGATTGTTTCTGGAATATTCTTTAGAAGAGTTCTTTTGTTGACTATTCCTCGAGTATTTCTTACCTAAATTCTTTTATATGCTGTACTGACGTTGCCATCGCGAGATTTCGTGATTAATTGAGCTGCTAATTTGTTCAGAAGGTCGCACCTCTCCCATGAAGTGACATCGGCAAGTTATGGATTGAACTTGTGAGTGAAACGGGGAGTATACCTCGATAATTTTCTATCTGCATCCTTTAGCTGATTTTTTTTACAAAAGTTTGAACTTAATATTTTGGCGATTTTGACAATATTCTAATTGGGCTCGTGTGTTTGAATATGACTATGAACAGATTAAATGCGATGAAATTTCCATCACTCGCGTCGGGGTGGCGCGGTTGGCAGTGTATCAGCACGATAAGCTGATATGCCGGAGTTCGAATCTCGGTCACAATTTCATTTAACATAATTAAAGAAGTTATTTTTTCATATAAATCAACTTTCTTCAAAAAATACATTGTTTCAATAACTAACAAAGGTCGACAGACATAAAAAGAAAATAATTTTAATAATTTATACGTGAAGGATGATTTTTCAGTTTCTGTAATTCCGAGAAAAAAACCAACCTAGTAATTCATTTCTCCTTTAAAATATGCATAATTGGATAAATACTGGATGTACATTAAAAGCTCCCACATTATGTGAAGTAAGTTTCGTCCTACGAAATTGTGAAGAACCACATAATATTCTTACCTAAGCAATAATTGTATAAAATAATTTTATATGTTAAATACTTATTTGAAATAAAGCTATGACGAGAAATATTACGAGACGAAAATATTCTTATAATGAAATATTTTAAATCAGTTGAATTACACTGATTTATTTTTCACAGCGTATGCACAGAAGATGTATTTTTAATTTCTCATACTTCCACCATGTGTGGAGGAAATTAGTCGGTCAAATTCATTCTAATTTGTGTACTTAGATAACTTGCCAGTTATTACATAAGTAAACTCACTTTTAAAAATTTGGTCGCTTACATTTCAGTTAACTTGAAATAAGGGTCATTAAAATTTCTCATCTTTGCGTGAAGATAAATTCTTCACGTCACACAACACATACACAGAATAATTATATCTTAATAATCCTGCTTAACAGCGTTTTATTTGAAAACTGTGTACAAACGTGGTGTGTCAGTTAGTCATTTTCTGTAGTAAGATTACACGCATTATTTCTATAGAAATACTCCAAAATAACTATGTTTTTTTTATCGTAACTATTCGTAGAATAATTATATTGTATCAAAAGTCGCGTATACGTGAGGGGGAGGGGAGCAGGGAGGTAGAGTCCCCTAAAATAATTTGATAATTTAAAAATGTACATCATATTCACAAGCACACGAGTAAAAAATAACATTATTGTAACTGCACGTCATTACGTATTTTATAATTATGTATGATTATTACCATGAATATTTAATAAGAAATACGAACCACCCAAACTCCGAGACCTTGTGCGCGGTTGATGTTAATTTTGAAGGATTTTGTAGTATTACAAATCTATCGGTAAAATGAACAGGTGATTTTGTTATTATTAATTTCTGTACAATTTATTGTTTTTAGGTTAAAATTAGACACTAATTTATTTATATTACTTATTTAATATTTATATTACTATTTAATTATATTACTTATGTATTAATTATATATATATGTGTGTGTGTGTGTGTGTATACGGTGTCAGCGTGATTGCTCGTCACCAATTCATCCCGGGTTCGATCCCCTGGCGGGGCAAGATAAAATTTGTAGCTTTTTATTTCCATGTCTCAGTTTAAATAGCTGTGGGGTATGAAAAGTGCTAACAACCGCGCCTCTGCGATTCACAATCGCAGTTGTATTACTTGGATGCAGCAATCCGGATCCTACCTAGACGCTGCTCCTCCTCTCTCAAATTCAATGATGTTTCCTCTCAAGTTCAGCGATAATCAATATATAAAATTCAGGTGTCAAACTGAAGCGTTTTCCTAACTTGGTGATTCTCGACCGTCTTCTCCCTCTGCTTTCCTGGGCAATTTTAGAATATGTTATTAAATCATTAATACCGTTAAATTGATAATGGACTGTAGTGGAACTTTATTGTATTACAAATAGGTCTTTGACACATATGATTCATCAATCAAAACATTTGAAAACTGAAATTGTTAATGTCGCAGTGAAATGCGTAAGTCCGTGATGGGAGAACCGAGGAACAACCTTTTCTAAAAAACTGGATACGCTATTGATGATTTAAGTATTTATGTATAGTTTTAAAATATAGCCAATAAACGGATCAAAAGAGTATAAATATAAAGTTTAGCATATTATTTATATCGTAGTAAAGATGGCAGATTAAATATAATTTATCCTCATTTCGTGTAAGTTTAAATTTTGAATCCTCTATATGGAATCATGAAGAAAAAAAATCTCCTTCTCCCCTACAAAGAGGATCGAAAAAGGATGAAGGAAAATATAATTAAAAAGGACCGATTTGCATTGATCCATAGTTGTCAGAGTGTCAGATGTATAATTATAACAACAATTCCGCTAAGTTCAATTTCAGATTTCATTGGAGCATAGGGCTGGAGATTGGAGTTTGGGATGTAAAAATAGCGTGAAACAACCGATATTAGGGTGGAAACCATAACACATTATGAATAATCGTACCCCTGATGCCACTATGTAACCGTTCACACCATGATGTGTAAGACACCCCTAGAGGTGCAGGTCGGGAAGAGCGTGACACGAAAAGTAATTGAAATTGGATGAAATTAGTGTCGAATTCCTAGTTCTGAGAGTTGCAGAGATGAATATGCTGAGACACTTTCAATGTCAGAGTAGGGCCACCACCATTGGAAAAAGCAGCCAAAGAACCCCCATGGGTGGAGTGGGAAGGGAGTGTCGTATAAAAATATTTTATCGAAAATGACTTGTGTTAATTATTATAATTGACCCTGATTAAGAACAGATTTCCGATCCCTTGCTCTCTTGGTTGCAAACATTTTCAAAATTTCAAGACCTTGCTATAAACAGTGACATGCCATTTACGTGCCTGTTCAGCCTCTATGGGGTTTCCCCGAACTATAACTTCTTCGTCTTCCCATTACGCATGCATTTCCCTTATGAGGATGACACAAATTAATTATTGCTAAGTATGTGATGAAGATGCATTAGTGCCAAATTCGTACATTTAAATTTGTACTTGTGACGATTTTTCATGTCTGCTGTCATGAGAGAACCAATAATAGTGTGTATTGTGAAACCAGTTAATGACACTACAATAAGTATTCAGTATTTTTTTAGGGAAATAAACGTGATTAATCTACAATAAACGTCGACTCGCAAGTTTATCGAAAGTATTGAGCGGTGAATGGCGTGAACTGTGAAGAATTTTATGAACTACATTCCGTGAGCTCTGTATTGAATCAATAACTGATAAGCAGCGATACGAAAAACAGCTTACAACTTACCACAATTTGAACTGTATTTACTCTTTAAAATAAATTATAAAATAAATAGTTGGTAGATATGTAATATTACGCTTATTCAAGAGACCAGAAAAATATTACTTTCTCATATACGTAGTATCTAGAAAGTATTGTAATCGTGAAAAAATTCAAAAACGAAATTTTTGCGGAAATATCCGTTTTGGAGCCCCCTGATTCCGAAAAAGTGGTTTTTAGCATAACGTCCATCCGTCTGTGAGCAGCGATTATGAGTAAATGGTCGAATCAATTTAATTCACATTTCGTATTTACGATAGATTTTACTTGTCGATGCACGTGCTCTGATTTGTTTGTTTGCTTAAAGAAGGGGGGGACTTCACATGAAGATAAAAGTACTCTTTTATGTGTTTCTCAAAACCGGCTCCAACGATTTTGCTTAGATTTTCTGTACGTAGAGTACTAGTAGTATGCATTGCATCCGCATTAGCGGTATTTCGCTCAGAAGTTTGGTATAGACGCAGTAAAATAATTTCTGTCTGCTACATTTACACATTTGTTTACCATTTCAAGAAGCTTGAATACTTTTTAACATGGATGAAGCAGAGGTAGAGTAAAAGAATATTTTGAATATTTGTTTTACTTTCATATCTCTAATAAAAGACACTAAAGTTGAATTTTTGGCTTTGAACCCGACGAAAACGTTATTCTGCTTTATATTATCATATATTTTTGTAGATTAATATTTTAAATCTTGCGGTTATTACTTACACTCGTAGTAGAGAGAGAGAGAGAGCTAGAGAGAGATGGATCAAAATGGCGCGTAGTTTTAAGTTTGCCAATGGTGGGACTCCAAAGAGTATATGTTCGTAGATGTGTCATTTTAATATGTTACTTTTTAATGCAGATTAAACATGTTACGTCGAATGAAAATGGGAGACGAGACCGGGGATCGAACCCGGGACGTTCGATCGACGTTTTCATTCGACGTAACATGTTTAATCTGTTACCTAGCGGTGAGGTTCACCGCAATCTAAGAGATTTCTATGTTTTTAATGCAGAGCAGAGGAATGTCTGCATCATATGTTTCTCTTGGTATCATGAATCTTCCACCCACGTGACCGCTACGCAGTAGTCGTAACCTCACATCCGGTGACGGTGCATCATTTCGCTTGCGTAGGCTTACGTATCAGATGTGTCCACTGCTTCTTCTGCCGGATTTTCTTGTTAACTTGTGCATGCTGTGTGTCATATGTAATGTTCGTGCATATTCTTTTATGCATGAGGATGTTTTCTATATTATATCTTATTGTTTGTAGAATTAACTTGGCTACGTGTTTTTTTTAAGGTAATATGTGATAAATCTTTTTACTTTTCAAGATTTAAAAAAAAATTAATGCATTAAAGCAGTTTCAATCTTTAAAAATAATATTATTGTACATAGTATATTTTCACACAGAATTCTTTGACGAGATAGATAAGGAGCGTTTCGAAATAACAGGAAGTTAATAAAACAAACAGTATCACCTGTTTATCACCGAAATTAATCATAGATACGATTAATGTTTATCAATATAATTTTGCAATTTCAGACTGCAAAAAAATGAACTCTTTAGTTCTTATTTAGATTACGAGTATATAGGAATATTTATGGTCTGCTGTCTTTGTTCTCACGTTAACAATATCCTATTTATCTTTATATTTATTAATAAATATATCTTTTGAAATATAATATAAATATTTTGAAATATAATATAAAAAAACCCGCTCTCTAGTCCAAGTTGAGAAACATGATAAAGTACGTGCAATGGTTTTGCACCACTAGTTTTTGTAATGGTACCTTATTTTTTGTAATTGTTTAATTATGACACGAGAAATTCTTGAGGACTGAGAAACGTATTTTTTTAATTCAAACTACCCGTGGAGCAGAGCTTGCGTCGTCTACTATCATCTACTCGGAAGTTGCGAGTTAAAAAATGCATTAGTCCCGTAGGTTCGCGGAAACCTGGTACGCGGAACCGCCTGCGGTCACTTATCCCGACGCAGGTTAACCAAAACAGGCCAAGTGGACGGGTTTTGGGGGTCGAAGTGTGTGGTGCAAAGGTAGCGCATCTGCGAGCATAGTAGTAGGTCCCAGGTTCGAGACCCGGTCCGTCGCCAGTTTCATCTGGCCGTAGATGAGAAACGTATATTCGAAAGCATGTGCAATGCTCATGAGCAACTCGTTTTCATATATAAGCAGGGTCTGTTCGATGGGGTATCAAGCTAATCTGCACCCCACGTCGAAAGGGGGCTTGAATGGGACACCGCCAGACCGGGAACATTAAGGTATTAAGATAAACAAATGTATGTTCATTCTATTACATTTAACGTCCATTATATACACTAATTGATAAATAGTGAAAGGCTTACGACCTTTTATGGATAAAAAACTTTTGAATTTTTTAGGATCTTCGTTATTTATTTAATAAATATATGTTAAATTTTAAAATTGAGGAAAAAAAACATGACGAGACTGCACTTTGACCCCGATACTTCGGCCCTGTGTGTAAGAAATCGTGACTGATCCCAATATTCGTGTTTCATTTCTGGATTCTCATAATGATCGAGATGCGAAGTTATGGAGAAGACTAATGGGTTCGTAATTTGTTTCCCGCTGCTACACGAGATGCTCATATTTCAACAGCTAATGGACGTAGTGATCACATATCACGCTAAGAGAGATATTAATTTCATTCATGATACGTCAGACTTCTGATACCAGAATCAGACAACATCGATCGATTGTCTAACTAAAATATTCAGACGTAAAGATCAAATACATCCCATAATTAGCATCAAACTTTTGGATGATGCAAGGAAAATCGAGATGAAGTCATCGAATATGTTTGATTTACTCGAAATACTGGAGTACGGAAAACCTCTTCAACCTTTTTGACTTCAATTCAACTCATTCAACCAGTGTTATTAACGACTTTTTGATTCACACGAAGTTGTTGAGAACTCCAAATAGCAACGATTTATCATCAATAGAGCGACCATATGCAGCTAATACCACATGCGGTACAATACTAGAACGTATATTCCGTCAAATATTCTTCCAAAAATTCTTTGTAAATGTCTGAGGAAATTTAAAAATTTTGCGCATGTTTCTTCACGTGACCTTCAAGAAAAATATTATTTATCAAAATATTGTTTTACACTTTGATTACGATTTTGGGAAAAATATCTAGAGGTTCCACCATTCGACTTTTCAACTGAATAGTTTGATCCTTCCAAAAATGTTCCCCAAAAATGTATCCCCAAGATAAATTTTAAAAAATTAAAAGTTTATAATTTATTCATCTATGAGCACTTCATTGAATATCGCTCAATATCATTTAACTGTACTAAACCTACTTCAATTAACGTTCATTATATAATAATATTAAATACATAATTAAAGACTTATGACCTTAAATGGACGAACATAACATATTTTGTGATTTCATGCTCACGACGTTTCAACTTTACAACACGAAACAATTATAAAACGTGTTGTAAAGTTGAATTTCTTATCGCTTGTACTTGTGGACGACTTCAACATAAAGTTGAAACGTTATGAACTTTAAATCACAAAGTATACTGTTCGTCCATTAAAGGTCGTAAGTCTTTAATTATTTATTTAATTTGATAATTTATCTGTGCAACTTTAAATGAAACATACACATTTATAAAATTAGAGTAATTTGACAGACTATTATTATAATATTTAAATTGGTTCATTACAAAATTATTCATCTTAACATACCTCCTCGGTTGACAATGCAGCCAGACCAAGTTAACACACTTAACTTGATTCTCCTGAGCCCCATGAACCCCATAGAATGTATTGATTTTCAAACGTTTGAATTATCAAACACTCAATAAAAATTACAAGGTCTACACATTTCCTAAAGAAACAAATGGAAAACTTAATCCATAAATCTTTTAAAGCATTTCTGCAGAGTGTAATTAAAACATCAATTTTTTAACACTTCCATCAACTTTACTTTTTGTCTGCTGATTCAATTCCCAGTCCCTGTTTCATCATCATTTTCCCATAACTCTACGGAACTTCCCATGTGTCATAGTTGACACTCGTGTAGTTTGTCAAAGCACGATCGGCACGTGCCAGCGAGGAATCTGTCTTCAGTAGCGCACCGCGGGAGTCGTTTCTCCGCCAGAGTTTGGATTCCGTATCTTCGATGGTAGTGACGTCTTTATCTCCGTCGTAAAGATTGCAGGAGTAGAAGTAAAGTTATGGCTTGGGTTCGTACTTAAGAGTTTACTGCCTATTAAGCATTTAATTCACGTAAAATTTCTAAACAGCTTTATTTGTCCTAGAAAATTTTCAGCGTTAAATACGAAATTAGAACACTACAATCAAATAAAATGATGGTTAAATAAAATATTTTCCCATTCCAAAGTATCATATTGGAGTATCATACAATTTAGTAGATCTGTTTACGCCTATTATTAAAATCGTGACATAATTGTGAAGTAAAATTTAATAAATTGTCTATTAAAGGATGATAGATTCCACAATTTTACCCAAATAATCCATATATTCAAAAACTCAAGTATTTTTTTGTAAATGAAAGTGATACAAAAAGTTGCCAGTTCTCATATAAATACATTATACACTGTTGTTTCTCACAAAATTAAAATCAACATTTAAAAATATTCACATAAAATAGAAAAGATAACTTTGTTTGAATATTTATTTTAAATATACCGAAATACCAGCATTATGTTATAAAAACCCATTTTGCTAGTAAGCATGGAGAGAGTGTAAAGGGAACCGGTTTAAGGTAATGTATCCAAATATTTGGACTGCAAGTGACTGTCTCAATCATCCAGTCTGGTTAGAAAATTATTTCTTGTGCTATAGCTCAATCATACGTGCCCATAGACATAACATGAGACGAGAATAGTATAACACATCCATAAATGACGACGAATTGTCATGGCGCACTTTCAAAATTTGACGGAACGTTTTCATGGAGAAAGCCACTAAGCCTCTGTACCCGCGCGAAAATGACTCGTAGCAGGATACATTATACAAAGAATTGACCTCAAAAGTCACTTTTTAAACATTTTTATCTAAGAACTAATCAATATATTTTACACGGTCTGTAGTTTTAAATATGGATTTCTAGATATTGATTAAATAAATATATAAATAAAGATTATGAATCTCCGTTCAGATCCACAATATTTAGTACAAACACGTCGAGCTTGCAATATTATGAAAGTAAATATTTAACAGTATAAAGCAATTATAAGTCTTATAGTTTACTGAAATATCCCTTTAAGTAATGAATTGTTCAACCAATCTTGGACTACTCTTCAGACATTTTTATCGTAAAATATATAATATTTCCGTGAGCCCTTTTAAGATTCCGGGTTCGCACCTATCGCTCTTAAATCTGTTAATAAGTTTCACGATGCTACATAAGAACAAGTTTATCCGATCAAGGAACGTAAATGCAATGGCACGAAAAGTTAACGAAATTTCTTAGAAAATTAACAAATCGAATACTCATATCAAATGCTATCTTGTCTCGAAGAAACACGATGGTACGTACATGAAAAAGCTATTTAAGAATTAAGAGTAAATTACAGGTACAAATTGACAGTGGCATAATTTAAGTCCATTCACAATTCACTTATTATTAACTTTAAATATAATATAAAAGGTCACATTTTCGCTTGTTTCCATACCACCCAAGATGCGTGTTTTTTAAGAGAGTTTCGAGAAGAAAAAAATCGACAATTGAAAATACGCTATGAATTAAAAAATAAATAAGAAATCAGAAAAATATTAAGAAAGTAAATAAACATAATGCAAGATGAGAAAAGTAAGGACAGAGTATAAAAAAACGAAATTCGTAATTCTTCAAAATTGCTACAGAACTCCTTAAAATATTAAATTATGTACAATTATTATTATTTTCCCCCTCTTCTCTTAACAATAAATATGACATAATTCAAGATAGCGAAACATTTTGACACATTTACAGAATGTCTGTACCATAAAAACATCCAAGACCCAATTTATACCAGAAAGAGTACGAACACAATTCACACTAGAAAGAGAAGGGATGCACTTCACCCTAGAAAGGAACTTCTTAGGACTAATTTGACCAAATAAATCCAATTCTCGTTTCCGTCTTCCTTAGTTCCCAATTTATTTATGCAAATTTTATTGTTAGTCGACAGTTAGTTTTTGAAATAACATATTATTTATCCGATTCTTAAGAGAAAGACTTTGTAACTAAATAAGCTTGGATGAAACGTCTTCGTAATTTTGGTTACATCTGTGTGTTCTATTATTGTCATCACGCCTTTAGTATCCATTTCAATATTTATTCGGAATATATTTCTTCCAAATACATTTGTTAAACGTGTGTTATATTTAACAAGATTATTTATAATTTGAAAAATTTTATATTAATACATTAAAAGCTCATCATTTTAAATTCGATGTAATTGTTTTCATCAATTTCAATTCGAAGTCAAAAATCATTAATAAAAAAAACATTATTCATGAATTATATTGAATTAAAAACTGATAATTATTAATTTTACCATTTAGATTGAAAGAATGTATATGAAGGATGATCTTCAATATATCTTTCGCAGTCCCTAGTAGATAACAATGGCTGCCCAATTCCAATTTAACTGCCTTATAGTTTTTACTGAATAAAATTTTCAATTGCGCTGTGAGGTTACGATATTTTTGTACTGCTCTGTTTTATATCAAATCTGTGTGATAGATTGTTATATAGATTTTACCCCTTAGAAATTACATGATACAATTATCCCCTTATATTATTATATAGATCCCCTTAGAAAAATAAAATACAGATAATATAATTAAAAACCGTCCCTCCTAGGAATCTTTATTGAAAACCGCGGTAGTGGCTTTAACGATAATAATAATAATAATAATAATAAACTTTGTAAAAAATGCAGTTACAGACTGCGTATGACCACGTGGAGGACAATAAATTAATTTACCCTACATTAAGAAACCCTACATTTAAAAAATCTTTTATTCAAATATCAGATCCGCGTAATAAAATAAAAATATATTCTTTCATTAAAAAATTAAAACCATAAAAAACCGTTGCCTGGTCGCTCGTACTACCTTAAAACCTACTTTTATCTCCGATTCTATTCCCTGAGAACCCTCTACTGTGGCAATATCATTCTGAAACAATAAAATACGTTAATTCACTTATATTCGTGGATATAACTTATCTTCACAGAATCTGAAAAACAACCCGCCCCTGTTTCTCGTGTTGTGTCACAAACGTCGAAGAGATTTCTATGTCAGTGAACGTTTGCCCGTCGACGTTTGCCTATTTGAAAAACCACCACCAGAACGCAATACTAGTGTACTCTTTTCATTTTCTAATACCTGAAAAACTCAATAAAAATCGCATGTGTACGTGTATATATCGGAGCATGCAAGTATTGCGTCGTGACAGTCGAGAGTACGCGAGCAAAACGAATAATCCTAACTTACGATGATTCTGTATGTGTTCACTAAATTAATTTATGCTGTACGCATACTGTCAGCCTCCATTTGAGGTTTCAACTAATCTAGCAAGGGAGCCACCAGCACCAGGAATGCAGGGAAGAAGAATAGCTAGCTACATATGTTCGCAGTGAATGTTCCAAACTCGTACAACTCAATGCGGTGCGATTTACTCTAATATGATGAAGTATTGAACATCTTTAATGATGAACAGTCGTATTTCACCAAGGTTTGCAAACTCCTTGAAAAAAATTAAGAATCACTGCAACAGTTGCAAAGTACAAGATTTGGACACAACACGAGACTACTCTTATTCTACATGGACTAGTCTGACTGCACAGGAGAGGTTATCTACCCGTATTCTGTGTTCACGAGTGCTTTTATATTTTTGTGTTATTTGTTTTTTTATATTTATGAACGAGATATAAAAAACGTTTTGAGTGATGTTGTGAGTGATGGGATGAGACTGATGAGTTGAAAGTTGATTGACGTCTTCTTAGCGGAATCAATCCTACCGAACAATCTATCTAGTTTCATCCCTCTAAAAATTTAATTCTTTTACCATACCACTTTATATTTACCAGTCCCACGACGTGCAGTCCCTCGGTGGGCACGCATGCACGGAAGCTGTACAGAAGTTCCAATCTGTGGGACGTGCCATGGACGTGACGTGGCAAAGGGGACGAAAAGTTTTGTTCAAGTATGAACATTCTCTTATATCCAAAAATTAATTTATTTTTCTACAAAGATACGAAACAGCTTTTGAATTTAAATGATTAAGCAATTTTTTGTTCTTTAAGAAGAGTTCAATGTAATTTTTCCAAATAATTATTATAATGTATTTCAAGCTTAAGAATTGTTGCTATATATTACTTCAAATAAACTGTGTTCAAGTGGTTTAGAACAAATAATACCCAAATTCATGGAGTTTGAATATTACTTTATGTAGGTTTCTTTATGTAAATTCAAAATAAAACAAGGGTATAATTACATGTTTTACATTGAAGAAAAATTCTCAGGGAACGTATCATCCTTCCAGTGTCATAGGGAGGCTCATGCTAATTGGGTTGAGAACCGCTGGTCTAGTGTATTCCTAATCGAAACTCCCTCATACAGCCAGGCCATCAGCACCACTGTGCAACTGTAATACCGCAGTACCAGTGATACTGAAGCGACCAAAATCTAGTTCATTAAACTTATTCACTGTTGTCTTCGATAAGTGATTTGTACTGCAAAATCCTGAAACGAGAAAATAATTTTACCATGTACATCAATACTACAAATCTATTACAATTAATGGCATATATCTTTAACAAAATCATATTTCTTATGATATTTCTACGGTTTAATTTTCACAATCATACTGCAATCAAATTAAGTTAATTTTAACTTAAACTGATCGCAGTCTGATTGTGAAAGTTGAACCGTCAAGAGAATAATTAACAGGCATAATAGACCGTTAATACACTCTTCTCGAAGCACACTAAAATTCAATAATTCATACCAGCGACTCTAAATGCACTTTCATTTAACAATGGTTCAAACACTACCCTCTTATAGTATATATAATACAGGTAAAACAGAAACATACTTTTATTAAAAAATAGCACAGCATTCGTAAAACACTTATCTTGAATAGGATTATGGTTTTACCTAACATATAATTCCCAAAATAAGCACTGACATAAATTTTGACACGATGTCATTTAACACACTAATTTCAGAGCATAACTTCATAAGAAATTTAGCTATTCGACTGTTTCACTCCTCTTTAAAGCAAAAGTTCGTGTAAAATTATTCATT
>NNCF01126590.1:242120-292628 GCA_002313205.1 Laupala kohalensis | reverse complement strand
TTTTTTTTTTCATTTATTGACTTGAGTATTGGTCATAGACAAAAAGTGCGGGTTGTGGGTCTTACAAAAAGAAGGCATTGTGGTTCAAACCACGGGAATGGTATTGCAAAAATCTCGGAACACCACTGTTTTTCTATTTCAATAATTACTTCAGAGCACATCCTTTTTTGTTTTTATTGATTTAAAAAGTAGTCCTTGCAGTAACAAAAATAACGATATACCAATGCGAGCTGCATATAAATTAGTTGCTGAGATACCTCTTATTATTTATCTCGACGATTTTTTTAACAATTGTCGCATTACGCCAAAAGTGCTTGTAATGTACTAAACTAAGATGTGAATTATTTGGAAGACCCTACAGTTTGTCCCCTTTTAATTTGCAAAGGATCGGTTGATAATAATATTACTGTTTCTAATGTCAAAAAAGAGATATTTTTTTCGTAGTAGTTGTGCGAATTTCTTATGTTAATCTTCTTTTAAAAAAATTCGTCTCATTACCTGGCCTGATTTTAAGATTTCTAAAATTGTACCTATTGTTGGAATTCAGTTTATAATTTCTCTCGTTTCATTTACTAAATTAAAATATTATCTTTAACATCATTGTCCCAAAGTAAGTGCTACGACTGTAATGCTATGTAAAATAATTAAAGACAAAAATTCTCGCAGAAAAAAATCTCAACAATGCTTGGTACCTTTTTACGTAAATGTTCTTTATTCAAAATAAAAAGTATTACAATTTGAATGCTCTATGGTTCTAAATTCACCATTCTTACTCTAAACTGCGCCTAAGAATGGAATTTCATTGACATAATTTTTCCATTGCATTTATTCGTATTTATAGATTGTAGGTTGACTTGAATATCTTTGGAATAGAGCTTTCCAACTTTGCATCCAATTTCTTCCATTAGATGGAAAAGACTCTCAATTGGATGCATACGAAATTTACGGAGCCCGATTATGTAGTTAAAACTGTAATATTAATATTGAGAATAGGATGAGGGCAGAGATATTAAGTTGCCAGAGTCTGAAATAAGGATCTAAAATTCCAAAAAAATAGTTGTTACTAAAAGTTATTCAATATTTAATAGTATAAGACAATATTTGTATCCACTTCATTTTAAGACAATTTTTCTGTCACTTCCGTATACAATCTGAGTTATCCGACTTTATGTACCGACAGACCGAATTGGATAACGAAAGCGTCGAATACTCCGGACCGCGATGTAAATCAAGATTTTTAACAAAAACTTTTAAATAAATGTTCGCGTAGAAGAAAATGTATGCGTTGATAATACTTAGAATTACCCACTTCTGTAAATTATGACAAGCATTTGGGATCTATAATTTAATTCGAGGCACAGTATTGTATAGTGAAGTGAATTATATTGAAGTTTTTAAACATTTAACATTGTAATATACATACATGTTTATTGCTTAATAAATTAACTATGATGAACTTAAACACTTCATACTTAATCAAACTATACTTCCCTCACTGAAGACAACTCTTTGTTGTGGCGCCTCGGTTATTAATAGACTCGGATTTTTCCTCTGAACACGGCAAGCATTTGAATCTAGGGTATAACTACAATGATGTCAAGTTGTACTCTTTACGAATTTCTTTGAGCACAAAATAATTGCTTTCTAGTCGTTGGAGTAAGTAGTAATTGTATTCTACCCTCCGGTGGCTCTGGACTAGCGTGCTTGCTTGCCATCGAGTCACTCCGGGTTCCATTCCCGGTGGGAGCAGAAAAAAATTGTAACTCTTTCACTACACTGTCCCGGAACATATTGCTGTGATAATTGAAAAGCGAATTCTTCTTCTTATATCCACCTACTACTCCTAGTACTAACCTACTATTACTAACTATTCCTACTAACACCACATGGGCCAAGTTGTTGGTTAACCCAACAAACCGATCCACCTTCTAACAATAACCCTATCAACCTCCAACTACCTCTCATCGCTCCCTGTAAGATAAGCTTCAATAGCACGCTGCATTTCTGATTTACAGATTATATATTAATAAAAAGTATTTTCAACTAGCAAAATATTCCAAAACCAACAAATTTAAAAATTTACAATATTTTATGAGATATATATATATATATATATATATATATATATATATATATATATATATATATATATATATATATATATATATATATGGATTTTTTAAAGAGGGGGTTTCAATTTTCTAGAGTGTATGTCGAATTATTCGGTGGAAGCTGGATAATCACGATTTTAATGTATGTCAGGAGTTTTTAACTTGATGCTCTCGAGCGTCATGGTGCTATTTAAATGTTTGTGCTCATGAAAAGTGCTTGCGAGTATTTCAAAGTTTCTTTTTCTTAAAATAATTGTAAACATAACACAGTGAGTATCCCTAGCAAGAGTACTTTACGTGGACGATTTGGAATCGCAGATAAAGTATCAACAAAAATGTATCTGGCCTCGCAATAACATAAACATGTTTTAAAATGTAGTTTCTTCCCAATACTTTGATTTATTAATCTCGAAATTTTAATGCACATAATATCATCTATTCATTTTGGAATAATGTATAACAGTACGTATTTATTAAGTAATTTCTTTTATACATTTTAAATTCGCCACTGCCCTTGGATTCTTAAACGGAATTGATGGGATGGTCCCTTGCTTGTTTCCTGAGAGTAACTTACTATATTAACCTCCACGTGGTCAAACACAGTTTACAATTGTTTTTTTGACAATAAAGTTTATTTTTATATGTATTAAAAACGTACCAAGCACCGCATGCCATTTTCTGGTTGGCAGGTTGCGAGGGTATGTATTGTTTCGGTAGGGGCAACTATGGTGGACAGTATACAGGAAGAGTACAGAAATGTTCTGTTTTTTTTGCAGCTAGACGACAGTTGCTAGACGCGTTGACCTCATTGCAGCTCAAATTAAGGAAAAACTTTACTGAAATTTCAGAATGTTATTTTTCTCTAACTGTTGTCGGATCAGTAGATTGTGTTCGTCTCATTATTGATGTGTGTTGTGTAGTATGTTAATGATAAAAAAATCTATAGATGATTTAGTTTTGACTGTGGAAGTTAAAACTNAGAACAAGAGGTGACCAAGGGAGGTCAGAAAAGAGAAAGGAAGGAGCATGGCACAAGTAAGTGGAAGCAATGCCAGACTCAGCTCGGGGCCCCGTGTTCGCCAAACACGTACTTACTAGATGTAAGCCCCCTGGGGGGCTGTATATAATACCATGGTAAAATAACAACGAATATTATTGCGTTTACACAACAGCTAGCGAGTTGTGGGAATACACTACTGAATGAGACTAAGTACACAAAACCTGCCCTCCGCCCACCATTGTTCCATTGCTCTTATTAACGTTTCAGGTGTGTCCCAGGGTACAAACCTGGGCCCTGTCCAATATTTGATACTAAATGACTTGCTCCACATTTGCCGTTATTCAT
The DNA here is from genome assembly GCA_002313205.1 of Laupala kohalensis. Taxonomy (NCBI): domain Eukaryota; kingdom Metazoa; phylum Arthropoda; class Insecta; order Orthoptera; family Trigonidiidae; genus Laupala; species Laupala kohalensis. The sequence goes on along the minus strand of NNCF01126590.1, from coordinate 289,172 downwards.
AACTTAAAATTATTTCAGACCATTCATTGATGGGGTAAGGAACTTGACGTCAGTGTGTTAATACATCGGTATGAAGTTAAGGAACTAAGATGATTCTTCAAGTAAAATACGTAAAATTGTAGTAGATACTAGACAAAAGAAGCATAAGAACCAATACGTTATTTACAAGGGGAAAAAGGGGTTCATCTTCAAACAAGTATTTTAATCTGTAACAAAATACCTTTAAGAAAGCACGTTTCAAAAATAATATGTAATGCTGAGATCCTAGATAAGAAATACTCTCTTCAATTCGTTTGGGGGTTCTTATAAAAGCAAGTTAGAAGTTAGTAATTAAGTTCGAAACAAATAAAGATATTCTTTTATTATTTAGAATCCGTATCATATCTATTCAATAAAAATCCTCAAGAAGTATGTTTTAATAAGGCTACAATACAACTGTGATATTTTGTCAAAGTTGCTTCGAAGTATGATTTCAAGCCACAGAAGAGTATGGACATAATAGTTTGTTTATAAATCAGAAAAAAAAGTAAATTAAATAACTGTGAATTTATATCATTATTATTTACCATTATTAGTAGCAAGGATAGAATTAGTAATTTCCTGTGTCATTCTATCGTCAGCTGCATATTAAATTTATAAACATTATGATTATGTGGTTTCCTGGCACGTAACCGGAGAAGAGCTCGCCTGACGCCCAAGTTTTTAAATTAGTCGTAATGAAATTAGTTTATCTACATTAAATCTTCTTAATATATCGGAAGTTATTAAATAATCTGCGTGTAATAAACATTTGAATAAATTAAAAATATATGAATAATTAACTGTATTATAATTATGTCCAATAATCAATTAATTTTTGGCGAGGTGTTTTGCTGTCCCCCCCCCCCGCAAAAACTAACAGTCCCATAACTAGATTTATAGATTCCTTGTAATATATGTTTGTGTTCACAAAAGCAACGGAAGTTCATGAAACAAACTAAATATAAACTAAAACAAAAATATTATACTGCATATTATTATTATTTTTTTGAAAAACAAGTTTTGAAATTCCAAAGAATTTGGAAAATCAAAGTTGATTTAAAACCTAAGTGTAGTTAATGAGTATTAGTTATCCTTACTAATCGAGAGTTCATTGATCACTATTTTAATCATATATAATTGATGCATGCCAGCTAAATGAGTATAATTCATAATACGCGTTGAAATTTTGAGTTCTTGGGGATACCGGTACACGTATTTTTTTCTTCCTTTTTTTCGTTGGGTTTTAAGGTTCGCCGATACACGTTATACAAAATACGCATGACAATAAGGAAAGGCTTCAATATCAAAAAATATTCGTTACAGTCTTCACCTACTAAACGACCTTTCATAAAACTTAATCACATATAATATTTGAATCTTTTTTTTTATATTATGTTAATAGATGTCTAGACATGTCAAAGGTATACCTTGTAAATTCTGATTCATGTTTTTACAATAATTTGTTTAGGCTGGAGTATCATAATGTGATTACAAAAACAGGGTTTTTCTTACTATTACATCGTTGGGTTGAAAATTAATTGTATATTAAAAAGTAGTGTATGATTTAGAGGGAACAGACAACTATTAAACAAACACATAAAATAACATAAGTTCTCAACACACACAATATCTTGAAAACTTGGTCGAAATAAAACTCATATCCTGTGAAATGTTTTTTATCACCTATGCCGTCAAGAAATATTAATGTAGTGAAAAATTGTGGTATCAAATACTGAATTTATTTTAATACATTTCTTTGCAATACGAGTGAATTGTGTACACAATACGTAAGTCGAAAACTTACGAAGTCCTACATTTTGTGACGTTATTCGAGTTTATTTCAGGACCCACTTATAATCATACGCCACTTAAGACTTGAGTGCTAAAGCTTGTAAGGTTTTACCATTCATCATTTCCATTTTAATCCAATCTAAGTTATACAAAATCCGCGTCTGCAACACGTCAGTGTTTTTCTTGTTCTGTCTGGGCGATAAATGAATTTATAGTAAACATGGCGCGGGACAAAAAATCCGAAAATTTTGCTTCGGAATAGCAAATAGAAGATGTGAGGTCTGTCCTAGATCAGATGACAGTTGTTTTTTATTATATCAAATCAAATTTGACAATATCAGACATAATATACGCATCCTGGTCCGGGCTTTTCTCCAGTTTTCCTTCGGATACAAGTGGATTTTTCTTGTAGACCCTCTAGGTTCTTGTCTAGGGTTGGTGTCTATTGAAATACTAAATCTCGAATTTTAAGTTACTTTAATAGTTACAATTTATAAACAATATTTTCCGAATAACCCATAGTTTACAATAATACGTTCTTGTGAAATAATTTTTTGTTTCATCAAATTCAAATTTATTGCTATTCTGGTAATATTATAACACTCAGCAAAATTTCATTCTTATCGTAGGAGAGAGTTGAAATGTTAAATCCTTATCCTCTGCCTTAGGGTTCTTGATCGGAATTGATGGGATGGTCCCTTGCTGCTTCCAGAGAGTAAATTAGTTTATTGTCCTCCACGTTTGTAACTATTTTTTTGACAATAAATTTATTATTATTATCATTAATAGAGTAAAATTTAAATGACAGGAAACTAGTGTTTACACTTAAGTTGAGAGTAAATACTCTGAAATTTTTGGAACGAAGAAATTTTATTATACTGAGTTGAACTCACAATCGTATCATCCATAGTTCGATCTATGAGGTGGAATGATGGGGCATATTATAACTCTCGTGTTAGTAAGTTTGAATGGAGTTTATGTGAAAACCAAATATTTGTTGTTGTAGTGGGAACAGTTATATAAGTCAATGCACCACTTTGTCTTCCACCATTGAGATCATGGCCTGTTGTCATTAGAGTGCAGATTCTAAAAATGAGTAAGTACAGTACAAACTTGATGTTACGATGGATAGTTGAAGTCAGCCTAGGGACGCGGACACTGTAACTACTACATTTTTATCTTCCTAAATCAGTTACGTCTTTGAGGAAAAAGTCATTTTTACAAGGCCATAAAACCCACCCTTAAAATAATTTTTCGTTACCATAATTTAACACACGTTAAGAAATAAAGCAGTTATGACATAATTTATTGAATTAATGATTTTTACAGCACTTCTAATAAAATACTTGGTAGCTCAAATTGAGTTACACCACTATTCCTTTCATCGCCTCACATGTTGAGAATTCGTCATAAACGTAATATGTGGTATAGTGAGGAGAACCAAAACATTATTAACTGCTACATAGTGGAGACGTCTGCCCATATGGGGAAAGCGTGCACTCCAATCAATTGAGAAAACGACATGAAGGACAGTTTAATTTAGATATTTAAAGGGGTGTTTAGTTTATATTACATGTAGCAGCGATCAGAATTAATATACACATATCGTGTGCTTCGAAAGTAACTGCGAAGAAAAATGTCACGAAAACAAATAAATGCCCTGCGTTTCATCGCTATCAGTGTGCAAATTAAAGGAAATGTTGAGGGGAGGGACTTTTGATCTCGTATTTTCATATTTCATTACAGTACTTTATAAAGATGTTGAGAATTTTTTTTAAATCAGGGGACATTTAAGAGGACCTGATAGCTTTTGTAATTTTTAATTTGATTCTGATATACTATAAACAATAAATATATTGACGTAATATAGACTTGTCTAACATGATTTAATTTATTTTTCTATATTATTGCATTGATGCACGAACATTGCATTCATTTACATGAATTTATTCAATATGGCAAATTATAACATTCTATCCGGAATTAATCTGGACAAAAGCTGAAATTATTTCTCCCTGGTTGGGAAATATAAGATGTCGATGTGGGGGGTGGGTTGAGTCAGAAGGAGGGGGGAAATCCCTGGCATCCCCCCCCCCCACACACACACACTTTTATCGCTAGTACTACGTATTAGAGATCCTGTTGTTGAAAACTGACAGCAATCCCCTCACAGAACAAGACTTTAGTCATTGACGAAACAAAGTTTTTATTTTACAGATGAAGAGTAACTAAATCTGTGAGATACTTAAATCCTCTTTCCCGCTTGAGAAGAAGACGTCCTTCTTCTTCACGCGTCAAGTTCTCTTGTACAGCAGCATCCACACTCGCATCCTTTGTGAAAAATGGAGTGCCCATTCTGAACCCAATCGATTTCCATAACGTTCTGCATTCGTAATTGTGGGTATGGGAGGCTATCCGCCCCAGGCCTCATCCAGTAAGGAGCCTCCAAATGAGATACCAGAAACAATGTAAAGACATAAAATTGAACTTAAGTGTACTATAATTTTATTACAACTGTAGAATGTCCCAGTATTGGAATAGGTTAATAGTATAGATTCTCTTAAGCACGTACCTCCTTCGCAAGGCATTAATACTTTTTCGTATACAAACTGTACTGTTGACCCGTTTTATGCCCACCTGCTAAATAGAAGGAACATTTCTGGACATTGGAGGTAGTTAATTCATCTAAGAAAAAATTTACAATTGTAAATGCAAATTTTGAATGTGTTGGCGTTCAACTAGATTACTTAAGGGGCAACTCTCTGCTGAATTTCATCAAAATCTTAAAGAGGAAATATAATGTATTTAAATTGATCTTACGTGAAATGAACTGCGGTGAATAAAATAAGCTAAAAAGCTTTAACTACATCAATACGTTGTCAAAGAGCCTAGAATGGGTGGAAAATCTATAAATTTTACCCATGGCGCCTAACAGCGTTGCAACTTCGAAAACTGTTTTTAACAGACCAATTAAGTATTTTAAAATTCTACATAAGAGGAAAATAAAATAAATGAAGCATTACGGGTTTGGAGAATTAAGTTTCACAAAATGAACTGGAACTCGATATACATTTAATGATCAATAAACTTTCAAAAAATATTTTTTTATACAACGAATAGGGTAATTTCATTGACATTTCGTATATATGTATTTTGGGATTCGTCAAGTTACTGTGTCCATTATTCTACATCAGCGCACTGCAACAGGTAACCAACGAGTTATTCTTCATTTTACATGAACTGTTTCATGAAACGCTGGGGGCCACAACTTCGTGTTATAAATATGCTCTCAAAAGTAATATTTGACGAGGAATGTCAGTTGAGACAAACTAGAAAATTGTGTTCGGAATTACAATGATGATGATAATAATAATAATAATAATAATAATAAAACTTTATTGTCAAAAAAGTAATTATGAACTGCTTGTGCCCACGTGGAGAATAACAAACTAATTTACTCTCCGGAAGCAAGCAAGGAACCATCCCTTCAATTCCGATCAAGGGCCCTAAGGCAGTGGTGGATTTAACATGAAAATATGAAATATGAAAATAGGATAATGTGTTATTATACTACTAAATATTGAAAATACTTTTAAGAATAAATAAATATTCTATTTAGTTTTTTCTAGTTTGAAATAATATAAATTTTGTTGTTGAGAATAGAAACATGTCGATGAGTTGGACGCCGCTGTTCTACATTATTCACCGAAATGAAAACGAGGAGGAGACAAAGTGCAGCATAAACCAGAGGTCTATCGACGTCTTATCGCGAAATATGTTATGCCTCGTGGCGAGACTGGTGGCAAGTGATACTAACTCTGACTGTCCAGTTAGTTCCGCGTTTCACTGCTTGCAAGGTATTCCTCGAGATCATTTTTCGTTATTGCTTGGAATTTAATGGTCATTAAGAAGATCAAAAGCACATCAAATGAGGGCTCGAGAAAGAAAATGAATTTCTGTGAACCTACTGTTGATCAATTCAATATCTTGAAGATCAATAAATGCTTGCTTTTTCTTTGGCAAATAACTGAGTGACCGATGATTAAATTAGGTTACGATATTTTTCGGAAGACGTCTTTGCATTGTACTCATGTTTAGTAGAACGCACCCACCCATTTCAAGGCGTAGGAAACTTTGGAACTGAAAAATAAGAGTTAATGAGTTAACCGTAATATCTTTTCTTTCAGGAAAGTTCTCTACAAAATGGTTTTGAAGTACGTAACAAATCGAATGAAACATGATGTATATCTTATTATATTGTTTTATTGGTTTCAATGCTGTTAGCGATGTCATTTGTGCGGTTCATGCATGTTAGCGGATCTCCGGAAAGGGTATAAATATGCATAGAAACTCTTTGAAGGGTTCCCTACTTGCAACTACGGGAATTTCGTCTTATATATGTACTAACAGGGATTTTCTCTTGGTTAAATACTTCATTACTTTTCATCCCCAAAACATTGCTTTTCTACTTATTATCTGGCAAATTTTTGTGCACTTCTTTAGTTGTAAATATGGAAAAGGGCTTGATTTAAAGGAGCTTTGGAGGAATAAAACAATGGGTCATGTTACTGTCTTTCCTTGAGAAACTATAAAGACGGATGGTTTAAAACCAACACTCTACATACCACTTACAATTTTTTTAAAGAAGAGCCCAGAAAATGAGTAAATTGAGATGAAATGAAAAGTAAAATGAATTAACAACAGAGAAAATTACGAGGTAAAGCGAAAATAATAGTGATGTCAAAGCAAAGATAAAAAAATGTTCATATGTATTTGTTTTCATACATTTCGTGACCGACACGTCTTATTATCCCTAATAATCGACGTCTCATCCCTTATTCATCCCCATTCATTAGAGAACTACTTACTAGAACTTGACTGTCACCAATGACATAACCTTTTGACGAATTTCATCTCTAACATATCTCTTCTTAGGTCATCATTTCTGAGTGTGTGTGTATCTGTTCCGCCACTTAACCGTTCCCCGTGACGAGACGTTCCCGTCCCTCGCCACGGGGAGACGAGCATTTTTCTACTATTCACTCTAGTTTACTATTCAGCTCTCACCGAGAGCTACGTCGTATATTTATCTTTGTAAGTTCTCAAACAGGACACGCCATTACCAGGGTTAGGATTTTTAGGAGCAAAATTCATATGAAAAGAGGGAAGGGAAGAGGTGACAAAATGGGTCGAAAAAGGGACAAGAAAGTGCTGTTTTACTCAAGTAATTCGAGAAATCATCTTGCCTCTGGTCTGATTTAGTTACAAATAAGTTTATAAAATCAAAACTCATGAGAAGAAGGAGAAAAAAAGTAAACATATATTATTTATTTTCCTTTCGAAGGGCTCTAACCTTGCCGTTGACGAGTCCTAAAGCCCCACAAAAAAAATTCATTTCCAGACATTCTTTTTCCAAATGTTTAATAGCTGCAGTCAAGTGCCCTCGTCTATTGAAACTAGATAGGTTACGGTTCGCATGTACGGAGCTGGGGGACCATTCATAAAAATTAATTAAATATATAAATATTGTGTTGATTCGAAATCATATATAAATGGAATGAAATGATTTTCCACCACGTCATATCTCTTAAACTATGAAGAGTGAAAGGGAAAAAAGGGATAAAGGCCTAAAAAGAGAAAAAAGAAACTGAAAAAATGCTCTCTTTCTTATATAGAGACAAACTTCATACCGAATCTTTCCGATCTTTTCGAAAAGCTTTAATTTACCGGAAGAAAAAAGATTTTAACCCTGGTCATTACTTTTTGTTCATAGGGATATGTCTCATTCCATCTATCCCTAAATCTCATAAATAAACATACGTCTGACTTCTAATGACGTCATCATAATCATGGCATCGAAACATGTAGGAAAAATGATGAGATGAGAGAGAAATTATGTTTTTTCCCATTTGTTTTTGTTTTTTCGTCGCGTTTTCCCCACATATTCGACTTTTTTCTCTCCTTATTCTGTTTATCCTTATTTCTGTGATTTTCCACCTGGTCTTAGTCGACGCCACTACGCCATCGTGAAGGGTACCCGTCGCTAACTGCGGGGAGGTGGGCATAATTCCACTTCTAGCCTTTCGCACCTTCTATTATTTCCTTCATTCCATCTGTGCATGGCATAAATATTCCATATTACATCTCAACTTCCAACTCAGTGGTCCCTGTAGTAGTTATCATCTTCTTGAGGTAATGTTCTCGTTCTTGACGATACTCTTCTCGTGTCCACAATCACACTGTTCCTCATCCACCAAACTGAATCGATGCAAATACTTCTGAAAATCTCCATGTCCCGTGATCATTTCGAGTAGTGGAGTTAAATGAGAAGAAAGGTGTCGTGATTGATATCCTCACTGAGCGAAGAGGCCTTCCACTTCCTTCTCGAGCCGTCATGCACCGTTGCTGCTGAGTGTTGCATGTCTGAGAGGAGATAGTACCAGCGTTGCGAATGCTTCTGCCTACGAGAGATGGCTGTGTTCAACTTCAATGGCACGTGTCGCTCGAGTACACTAGATGAACAAAGGAAACGGGATCTTTTGAAATGTCTCCTTGTCTTTCATTTATTTATCACCAACAGGTTTCCTGACCTTTAAATCCTTCAGAGCGACTAGGCTTAAGTACTCCCAAAAATGTTTCAAATGATAGTATGAACCGTTCCCCACCCAATGGCGATCAATTTTCATACGCAAAATTTTGAATTACTTGACTTTAAATTTCTATAGGCTTATATCGAGAAACTTTCGCGAGCTTGTTTCTTTTATACCCTGTACAAAGTACCGGCTTCTTTCACTATAGCGAAAAAAGGTTCTAAAGCATAGCAAATAGAAATAGGGAGACAATGACATTAATATTTTCATAGCTTACGGGGCATTTTCAAAATTCTAACAGAAATGGCAGCCATATGACGCGACTGAAGACAATGCGACCCTTGTCAAAGACACAATCTAATTTTATTATCAAGGTTTAAGATCACAAAATAATCGTCCTCCTCCAACAGTAAAAATCAGTGGAATAATTAAATAGAACCACTTTGGTGAATATTTCCACGTTTCGTGAATAGTTGGCAACTTGACTTCAGTGAACGTGAATGTAATACATTAACATATGTCATTGCAAGGGTCACATTTATCCAATTTTTTCTTAATTCCTTATTTTCTTGTGTTCCATTGATTCCGAAAACAATTTTCCCTACCTGTATAACAAATCGATGAAATGTATCAATTTTTCTTTTACTGTTTAATAAACATCCCCTATCCCGTAAATTTAGCATATCTATTACCTGTAACTTCTTATGAATGATGCCCTGTCCCATGGTACACGAGCCGCAGTTTCCTTACCTTCCTGGTATACATAAATTTCATTATTAATTTTTCCTATTCATTGAATATAATTCATTGTCTAAAAGAAGTCGAAGGGTTCAGAAAAGAAGGCAATTTCCAATCAAAAATCGAAATTAAGAATCCTTTTCAATGAAGTACTCGAACTTTCCCGATTCTTTAAGTTCGGTTCTAATCGTTTGCTTTTGACACAGACATTTCATTGAGTCATAGAAAGTTATTTTCCATAACAGTTCTGTTTTTTAATAATAACTGTACGAATAGAGTTCTTTTTGTATTAGAACAAATTAAGTCCTGAAATGTGTTGTGAAATTAGTTTGAAAATTTGAAAATATAAAATGCTAGGTTAAGTTAATATTTTTCTTTTATATACTCACGATGAAACGAATTCTATCAATTTACAGTCTTCTTTGAGTTGTCTAACCAATTTCAAGCCTCATACGCGTGAAAAACTGGAAAGTGCGACTCCTTGTCCCATGCTACCCCAATAATTTTGTTGTACTAAAGTCATACAAATTCACTTTCATTCTTGAATTGCGATGAGTAATTGGAATTCCACGACCTCAAAAACCTTTATTCTTACGTCTCTTTCCATTTATTTTTATGGATTAAAAAAATGGACCGCCATTTTGTCTGACTTTTTGGATTTTCAAATTTAAGGTCTGATTTGGTTTCAGCGACAAGATAAACCATTCTATACAAATTTTTATGTAACTCTCCTAACTTTGACAGAGTGACAGAGCCCGCCAAGCACTTTGAACCACTGTGCGATGTACAGTAATACTGATGCTTGTCGCTTAACAAGGAAAAAACTAGACATAAGTGTAACGATGCTAGTTTCGCCGCGAGGTGCACACATTCATTACACCACTCAGTAGCTTCTGCTAACACTTGAAATATTAAAGGAAAATAATTATTTTTTTGACTTTTTACGTACTCTTAATCAAATGTAGAAACCCTTTCGAATAAAACATGTGAATCTGAAACAAAATCCTACTAAAGAAGTAATCTTTTAATCATCCTTTAGATTGTAAAGTATCGGAAGACGGCGGCCTCTGTCACTCTGTCACCACTTTCTTGCTCGGAAATGGTTGTTGTTTGGTATCATTTTTCTAAACGTTTTGAGCAGATTTCTAAATTAAACAATTTTTTGTCTTTTACCGACGCGGCTAAAAATAATTTGCAAATAAGAATCATCCAGTACGTGGATCATATTGTCTGGAAGGGTAACGAAATTAGTTTGAGGGAAAGGTTATGTATTAGGGAGCATCTCCGTGTCAAGATGTCTCGGAACGAGGAAGTGGTGACAGTGAGAGAGGTAGTCAACCGCCTTCCGATATTTTACAACCTATCATAATCACGACCAATGTCGAGATGAATCATCGCAATTTCTTTCCGCTCTCACGAGGTCGTTGACAATGCTCTCTAGCGGCACGCTGCGTGCGAATAGCGGTACTCGGGATGCCATTTAGGAACTTTGCAGTGTGACAAAATCTATTGAACTCACTGCGACAGGGGGAGGCAGCCATCTTTTTACATGTGGAATAAGATATACTCCAAGTCATGTAACTTTGCCGAAAATTATGCGTAACACAAATTGCCAACATCTATGATTTTATTACTATTAGCATCCATTATATAATCTAATTAAATAAATAATTCTAAACCTACGACCTCTTATGGACAAATAATAATTTTATTTTCTGTGAAGAGCTCACTACCTGTTATAATTGTTATTACTTGATCACCTGACGACGACGTAATGACACAAAAAACACAAATAATATTCGTAAGTTTTTAATTATTTATCTATTATTTTAAGTAATATGCGAATAACTATTAATAATAGTCACGAAAGCGACTATTTGCTGCAAAGAAATATAATTTAATAACACCACAAGCTAAGACAAGGTAATACTTGTTTCACACGCTCGATGCAGAAAGAACAGAATAGCGCTACAAGATCATGTGAATTGATGGATGTCCGAGTTTGGCGATGGCTTTAAGTTTTGAGAAATTCGAGGGTCCTGCCAACATAACACGAGGTAAAAATATTATTACTCTAATGGACGATGACGAAGTAAAAGCATAGGCTACATTGAGTACAAACTCCATACTAACATCAAGCCAGTTAGACCGACAAAAAATAAATATATAAATAATTTATTGTGAAGGGAGCTGTTACAAACTGCCTATGGCCATGTTGAGTAAATTAATGTAATTTTCTGCAACTAATATACAATAAACTAATAAAAACTGTGCGTTTCCGTTCATGTTTTCTTTCTTAATTTAAATTTCCTCAAAACAAAGAAACAAGCCTTCGAGTATACATAATAGAATTCAATTAATTTTTGTTCGCTTGTGCTATAAAATAGTTTATAACACAATGTATAAAAAGAATGCAAACCTTACAGTAACAAAACGATAACCCGCAAGATATTTTTAAGAACAATAAACAATGTAATATGGTTAAATAGCGTATTAGTTGTAGTCTAATATAAAATCCTGAGCAAATTACTACTAGTCGAAAGAGACAAATAAAAAAACTAATGTTGATGCAATATGAACTGAGACATCTTAAAGTATTTAATTTGTGAATAAAATTGTGATTTAATGACTAATATATGTATTATTTAAATATGTTGTGTCATATGACGTTTAGATTTTATAATTATTCAAGTACGTATTTGTAATTATCAAAGTTTTCTACATGAACATTAACTTGGGACAAACCATGGCAATTGTACAAAAAGAGGAAAATATAATTACAAATAATTTTATTATTTCGGTATTATTAGTACTGTATCCTTCTCTATTCAACATTTTTTTCTTTTATTAATAGATTTAAAAGAGAATGTGAGATGTGTGGTCTGTCGTGAACTGATATTCATTAATTCTAGTTCTTTCATTGAGAACAGCACCAGAAAGTTATTAATAAATGTTCTAGAACTACATTAGTCTAATTATATGTGTATGATGTTTGATACAAATTTTACACCATTCGTAACTGATCGTGAACGTACGCTAGTTCTTCTTTTATAAATAATCGAAAAGAATTATAATTGGAGTAAGTATCATATGGATTTCGAACGCTAGTCATATTCAATATTTACAAAAGTAAAATTGAGAAGAAGAAAATTACAAATGGAAGGAAGTATTCGAGTGAAGAAATTGAGGTGTAATCTCCATTTCTAAATCCAAATCGACGCACATCAACTGGTTTTCGCCTGGTCTCGGTATGCAAATAATTCGTATCTTCCTCTATTATTGTTTTACTGTTTTTTTTCTTCTCTTTCCATATCGTGGAGCTTCGGAGTGCAATACGTCTCGACCGGTTTTAACTGAGTTGTTATTTACCTCTTTCGAACACGATACAGCGAAAGTTTTCACGATACAGCTTTCGTAAAATTTGTTGTCAACTCAAAATTTGTTGACTCAAATGTTTGTGCTGCTATGTTGAGTGCGTTGCTCTTCAAGGTGAGGTGATGTATATCTGGTTTCTGTGAGACTCGACTTTTCCGTGAGTGTCAACGACCAACTTTATTCCCTGAGTAACTCGTGTACAAAATCAAGGACCAAAACAAAACTTGTGGTGGTATCGCAACTGGCTGAGTTCCAAAAGAAATAAAAGATTTACCTGTCTCTTCAAATGAACAATTAATTGCTACCTCCTGCATGGTTTCTTCTGAAATGTTACAATATTTACCGATTTTCGTAAGAGAAATTTCAAGTTATATTAGCTTTAAATAACCCATTAAAATTTCTTTTGAATTCAAGGTATAATAAGATAATAAGTAGTACTCTAATGACCTTGATGTTGGCGAGCCCTAAAGTCCTAAAGAAAGAAAAAAATTCAAGGTATAATAATGAGCATGTCTCATTTTTGAAAAGAACAGTATATTCTTTATAATTCATTGTCAGATTTATCCACTAAGATGGTTAAAATACGTTTAAACATTTTAAACGAAATGCAAGTCTATGTTTCGTAAATTTCTTATCTTTGCGCGATAGTGTGACGCGTCTATAATTCCGTTTCGTTCAGGGTTATTCTCCGAAATTATGTGATCGAATCCATGGACTAGTCCATTGCTTACATCTGTCTGATAAGTAGCTCCAATAGCGTTTTGGGTTATAATTTTTTGAGTCTTGTCTAAGTTTATAAACTTTAATATAAAAATTTTAGATTAAAAAAATAAAAAACAATTTACCAGATTTACATGATACCTTTTGATATCATTCACCTTGAGGTATTTTCTGGTTAATTTAAGGGATTTATTTCTTATTGTAAACTTTTAAATATTTCTGGAAAAATAGAAAAAAAGTTTGAGGTCAGGTTTAAGAACAGTATTGATAGTTGTTAGCAACAAATGAATAAGTCAATATTAAAAGGGACTTAAGTCAGATATTTCAACTATGGGGAAAGTGAAATAAAAATGTATTAGAATCCACAATTATTAAAGTAAAAACTAAAAAAATGTTCTATAACAAAGTTGTATGAACATAAACATGTGTGTTGAGTTCTAAGGATGCCACAAACCAACTTTATTAAAAAATGCACATTTTAACAGAGGTCCCTTTTGGCAATCACCTAATAAATGCATTTGTTATCCATTTTATTTTAGGAATGAATGATCATTTATTAATAATTTATTATTGAGAAGCGGATAGTGTCTGTTCCAACATCTTCATCGGGAAATCCATTGGGTCTAACCACAAAAACACGTGATTCCTATCCTCTGTCATGGCCTTCTCCGTCTGTCTACTGCGTCTAAGAGATAGGAGTTTTGCTGGTGTAAGGATTACCATAATGCAAACCTCTCCGGCGGAAGATCCCGCGTCGTTTGCAGGAAGGAAGCTGTACGTTCCGCGCAGTCATCACTCCCCCCCCCTCACCACACCGCGTGCTCGGAACTGCGACGCGCCCGTCGACCCACATGTCACCGCACGTGACGAGGGGAACAGGCGAGGAACCTCCAATGCCACGTCTCAAGGTCTCGTATCACCATACATCACGGGCGTAGCCAAAAGTGGGCAGGGGGAAGGGGCACTTGCCCCCTCCCCCGGTCCAAATAATTTGAAACCTTAAGGGAAGGAATAAATGGACAAGCATGTCTTTCAAATTTTTCTGGTGTAAATTACGCATGTGGTATGTAAATTCACACGCGAATCTTACAAATTGTATTTATTCGTTATATCTTATAGGAAATAAAGTGTATGAGTCAATATTATCGCTCTTTCAACATTTTGTCAAATTACCATCTCTAATTCACACTTGTGGACAAAAATCTTGCTAACTTCACGATTTCTTGAATCTTTGAATTTTTGTCACATTTCAATGCACTAATCGCAGATATGAGATGATTTATGTCCTTTGTTATGGCATATAAAAATAAAAAACCTACTTCCGAGTGAAACATTTTTATATTCTGGGTCATAATTTATTTGATAAAGGTGCAATTATTGAAATTTTAAAACACTAATTTTTTGTAAGAAACATTCTATTACTTCCCCGTCTCATTAAGTTTTAGCAAATCCTTGCCCTTCCCGTCCTAAAACGTGACTACACCATCGCCATACATTGCAGGACTCAAGGGAATTTTTTTAAAATAATTAAGCTAGCGTGGCATTCTCTAATTAAGTACAGAAACACCCTAGAAACGCAAGTCAAACACCATGCTTTTAACCACCCCATTTTAAGGCAATACCGCCCAGAAAAATATCATGCATCTAAATTACCTTTAACAAGAATTATTTTTCAATTTTAGCAAAAATTTTAACAATCCAGTGTGGCATTCCGTAAGAATTTTTGTGGCTTTTCCTTAAAATGGAGTAAGAAAATATTGTGGTGTTTGATTGCGTCTCAAAAGTGTTGCTACACTTAAACACTTATTACTTATCAAGCCAGCAGAATCGTTTTAGTTAGGAGTGGTTTAGGGGTACAAAATTAGTTAAAAATATGGCATAGGTTGAATTGGATTCTACTGATGTGGCCACGCTAATTTAACATACCTATAAAATTAGTAAGGGACTGGAAAGTGGGTGGAGTTACGCCAGCGAGTGGCTTTGTCATGTGGACAGTCATTGGTCCGAACATATCTTCTAAGCTGTTCGAATCACTAGCTTGCTTCAGGACACGAGGTCAGAGATCAAGTCATTGCCACAGGAAGCGAGTGTGTGAAGTAATCTTTTACACTGCATTGCAATTAACGTGTTTAGATGCGTAAAGGGACTCCATGTTATAGTAGGGAACACTCGTCAAACGCATTTGAGGTGGACTTCCGTTTCTTACGCTCCGCAGTATTGTCCTACACTGACTACGTCTACAGACAGAGAAATCTGTCAACCCTGTATCTACGATTGCAAATGACAATACCAACTTCTGATTGGGTGGAAGCTGTGACGGCTCCACTGCGCTGCATGGCACTTGGCAGACATAACCCTTTACTAATTTTAATTTTTCTATAAAATCGATATGTATAATCCCATAAAGACAGTTGCGTCGCCAATAGTTTATGAGCCCCTTCTGTTGAATACAGCAATCCTTCTATATTTCGAATTCGCTTTTTGTGAACCTTTTTACTTATTAGTCACCTTTCAATTTTACAATACAAAATAAGAAAAGAAAACAATGTACATGAACTTGGTTATACGTATTCAATAATAAACGTGTTCAAAAAAATCTTTAATACTAATTACAAAAATACCATTAACGTGAATGGCAAACAAATAAACCACCAAAAAGAACTCTGAATACTAAGTATAATTAAAGCGTAAACTGTTCTCTTCAGTCTACGAGTTGCGTTCGCCCCTAGACACAGTGCACAGCTGCACGCACCTGCACCGCTCAGCCTCGCAGGCTCTGTACGCACGTTATCACTGGAGCCTGGCGGCCGACTCGGCGATCCACACGTGGTGTTTCGCGCAGCAGACTCAACCACCTCGTCCACCTATGACCAGTTCTGCTCTGATCCCGATGAACGAATGTCTCTCAATGTTCATTACTCAGTGAGCAACTCTGTCCACATTAATTTTGTGACTATTTATTTATCGCTCACTTTATATTTTCCATCACAGAACAAAAATAACGCACATGAACTTGAATCTTCGGTGTCCAGAAAAAGACTCGCCACTTGTGTTCCGAACCGAACTACCCCGTCCACTCCTCGTCCTTCCTGCTCTTCTTGCTCATCTCAGTTGTACCAACATATACGAAAATACAAGGAATTCGAGATAAATCGAATTATTTGTACAATAATCGACTCCACACCCCGCTGAAATATTCTCCCTCCATTAAATCTAATGTCACACATCCGCCGGTCCAATTCACTTCCTCTATTTTATATATCCTGTACATTTTGCATTATCCTTCTCTTCTTATTCATAATTCGAAAGTACAACAAGGTTCTTTTCAGTGCCGTTACTTTGTGAATGTACTACTGATTTGCAATCGATATTGTTGTAATACAAAATTGCTTATGCTTCCAGATTATAGCTTCCAAGTCAAAATAGCGTGGATATTGAGTTTCAAAATTTTGATTCTTTTCGATCCATCATTTTGAAGGGGGAAAATTATCCCTTTTTCTTCTCAAAATACGATGTTTTTAATGGATCCGGGAATTTCCCATATCCCTTGTTGCTCGAGAATTTCACAAAAGATCTTTTTTTGATAAATCGTCCGGATCGTGGGCGATGCTGGCCTGAGCATGATTCTCCTGTTTGTGCTGAGACTGAAATGTTGTGGGGTCTCCCGGAAATATCTCTCAGAACTCCAAGGGAACACCTCAGGGTATGTCTGACCTCTGACTAATGTCATTGGATTATACCAGTCAGGGCACTTTTACCAGTCAGGGATTATTTTTTCGGCTAGAGCAGGAGGTCCTGGGTTCGAGTCCCGGTCCGTCGCAATTTTCACTTGGCTGTTGACGTTGCAAACATTCATCCACGAGTAGGTACTCGGAAGTTCTTGGATTGTTTAATTTTAAGGATGCTAATCACTCAATTACCTTTTTGTGGTTCTCTAGGAACTCGAAAATGGTTTGTAATTAATTAAGTGACAATGCAATTTGCTTATATATGCTTAGATATTTTTTCCACCTGATATTACTTAATGGAAAATAAATGCATCAGAATAAATAGACGGAACTTAGAGTTTTGGATTACGTTCTGAACCCTAATCGTATTTGATTTGTTCATATCAAATTATCTAATTCCATTAAACTTTTTTGCAAATATAAACAATTCAGGATTATGTACTGCACATATGCTAACCCGTACTATACAAGATGTGCTGTTCTACGAGTTTAATAAGTCAGTTGATACCAGTTTTTATTTCATTGGGAATTATTTGTTTTCAGGAGATTCGTAAACGCCGCATTGCTCTGCACGTATTACAGCGTGTCCTGCGTGTACGTCGTCTTCATTTCTGAATCAATTCTGCAGGTAAGTCATGATCAAAACGTATTTAATACTCATTAAATTTTTCTCAATAGTCTTCTTTGTGGTATTCTGAAAATTCTTAAGCATAACCTTCTCCAGTCATTGGAGCATCAAAAATCATTCTTTTCTTGAAAGGCAAACAATGAAATCGAGTAATACAAGATTATTTTCCTAATATTTACACGTGGAGGATAACATAGTTACCAAAAATCTAATATTGTTTTTAATATGTCATTTCAATTCAAGGATTCTTCAAATAAAAAAACCTAGGGAAAATGTCACTAGATCTGAGAGGTGTCAGTTGTAATTTGTCTAATGTCATAGAAACGACGCTTAGCCATATTTATGAACATTCGAATTACTTTATTGACTAGGTTAAACTTGAATAATTTCTCACTGGCAGCGTTTCAATAGGAAACGATGTCTTTATAAATGCTTGGTTAGAATGTTCATTTTACATTACATCATATTCAATCATGATAATTAACAAACGTACACCATGATAAATTTATACACTCAAGATGTACATTACTTTTTTTTAAATTATAGGCCCACTCATCGATTAAAATGTTTCGAACACGTTTTTACAGGAGAGGACAATGATTAACCACAATCATAATTAATCGTTGTTGAAACTTTGGTAATATTGCATTATTAAAATTTAAATAAATGTTTTTTCTACTTATAATATTTGTACTAATGTGTTGTCCATTCCGAGTGATGGTTTCAATGCCACTAATGTCTCGTATTGTTTACGTCATTTGTTCTGTTTATACGTCATCATCAATCTTTTATCCAAGAGGATAAGTTCGTTGGCACTGCGTGATAAAAAGTTTCCTGTGTGATAAAAATTACATCGATAAAAACGATGCAAGTAGTTATAATGAATTATTATTTTTAATATTATTATTATTATCATTATAATGCTTTTCAACTCAACAGAAACTTGAAGGAAACCCACGGAGAATAAAATTAGAAAATGTAGTGAAATTGTCCATGAACCGCGACAAACCACTCGGCACAAATCCGTCTCGATCCTCCCCAGTATCATTTCAAGCACAGGAATAGTAGAAGCATACATGCGATAATTTAGAAAAATTGGGCATAAAAACTACCGTTTTGAAAATAATGCAGAAGACTGTGATACTGAGTACATGGCATATAGTCAGGAATTTTTTCTAGTCAGAGAAATAAGATGCACTAAAATATGAGACATATAATGTGTTTTGGCAAGTCAAGACCGCTGTTACACTGATATTCCGGGAACATATTGAAAGACATGAAAATAATAATAATAATAAGAAGAAGAAGAAAGAAGGAATAAACACAGTTTAATAAAAAGGAAAAAGGATTTTACAAAATGTTACTGACTAAATGCACAATAGAAGGAGCACCCCCAAGCACAGAAAACGTTGAAAAATGTTGGTCAGATATATGGTCAACAAGGACCACTCATAACCCATATACGGCATGGCTAAATGTAGTAGAAAAGGAGGCAGAAAGATTGACAGAGATGGAAAACCCAGTTTTATCAGCGAATGAACTTGAATAATTAATCTCTAAGACCCGCAACTGGAAATGTCCCGGACCAGATAGAATCCAAAACTACTGGATAAGAAAGTTCACGATACTTCACCCAGTATTATTTAAAATAATCAATTCCATAATACATCTCCCAGAAATAGTACTAGAAATTAAAACAGGAAGCACCTACCTCAAACCCAAAGACAGTGATACAGAGAATCACGCCAAATACAGACCAATCTTGTCTCAACAATTACTACAAACTCATCACAGCCAAGAAGATACAACACTGCGCAAA
This sequence comes from Laupala kohalensis, assembly GCA_002313205.1. Lineage (NCBI taxonomy): Eukaryota > Metazoa > Arthropoda > Insecta > Orthoptera > Trigonidiidae > Laupala > Laupala kohalensis. The sequence goes on along the minus strand of NNCF01126590.1, from coordinate 269,762 downwards.
TAATATTATTGCTGAAGAACAGAAAGGAAGCCGACCCAACTCAATGGGATATAAAGAACAACTTTTAACAGATGAAGTCCTGATGAACCTTGCTATCCGGAAACAACGAAATATGGCTACAGGATACATATACTACAGAAAGGCGTGCGATATGATACCCCACAGTCGGCTCCTTTACACATTACATCTATACAAAATCCACCCAGTGGTAACAAAGTTTTTCGAAAACACTATGACAAAATAGAGCACCAGACTCATCCTTTCCAACTACAAAAGTAGAAGCGGAGAAAGCAACTAAACCATCAGCAAGATCTCTAATACGCAATAAAACAAAATACGCTTCAACAGAGGAATATTTCAAGATGATTCAATCAGTAGATTCCTTTTTTCTTGGCTTTAAACCCTTTATCCTCAAACAACAAGGGAAGAGTTTAGGATTCAATATCAAGAACAGACACGTCGAATACAGTGTCACACATTTAATGTACATGGATGACATGAAAATTTACGCAAGAAGTGCAGAAAGTCTTAAAAAGATCTTGAATATTATAGAACAATTTAGCAATGACATCATAATGGAATTTTATATAGATAAATGTAAATTGCAAAACCTTGTTCGTGGAAAAGTTAAAGAGACAACACCGTACACTACAGTAAAAGATCCAGATATAGAACAACTAGAACCTAATGAACTATACAAATACTTGGGTGTAATGCAAACAAATAGACCAGAACACGCGATAGTCAAAGAACACATCATTAAAGAATTCATGAGAAGGATGAAAATACCAACAAAAACTCGTTTAAATTCACGTAACCTGACGAAAACAATAAACTCATTAGTCATCCCCATACTATCCTACTCCTTTGGGGTAGTAAAATGGTCAACTACAGATCTGGAAAATTTAGAGAGGAAAATCAGAACCACGATGACAAGCAACAACAAACACCATCCTAAATCAGGATTAGAACGAATGTTCATCCCACGTAACCAGGGTGGAAGAGGCATCATACCAATCAAAGACCTCTATGAACGACAAAAGTACATCCTCAATACGTTTTTCCTGAACAAAGCGTATACCTCATCCCTACAACAAGCAATTACAACCAGTGATGAAAACTATACACCAGTCACCTGAATGAGCCTCTACCCCAACCAATACCAGAAAATAGAATGACAACCTGGCAAGATAAACCAATACACGAGAACTACCCCAACCAAGTGACCAACAGCAAAATAAATAAATAAATAGAATCAGTTAAGTGGTTGATGAACGAAAAATTATTCCCAGAAACAGAAGGCTTCATAGTATCAATGCAAGATGGAGTCACCAACCAGAAACTACAGGAAAATAATCCTAAAAGAAACTGGAATTACAGATTCATGTCGCCGATGTAACCAAACCAGAGAAACTCTCGAACATATCAATGGTTGTTGCACACAGTGGGGCCAAAATGAATACAAAACTCGACACGACAACATGGGATAAATTATTCATCTGGAAATTGCAAAATCATTGAACTGCATCAAGAATCCCATACCACCAGACCATCAGTATAAACCTCAACCAGTCCTGCAAAATGATTTGAAATCAAACATTTTGTACTGGGACAGAAGCATACTCACTGACCTACCAATTCACAACAGGCCTGATGTCATCCTTTGGAAAAGAAAAGAATCAAAAGTATGTCTCATCGATATTGCTGTCGTATATTACAACAATCTAGAAAAAACAAAGAGCGATAAAATATCAAAATGCTAACAAATAGCCTTTGAAGTAAAAAAAAAACTCTGGAATGTTCAAGAAGTGATCATAATGCCTATCATTTTATCTACCCTACGACTAGTACCCCAATCGATTTCATTAAAAAGCTCGAAATCAACACCAATATAATAAGTCGACTGTAACACAGCGTCCTTCTGTCTTCAGCCCACATTACCAGAAAGTTCTTGGACCTGAAATAGATTCTTCTTCCCAGCAGAACTTGATTTAATAATCCACTGCTGAGAGGAAAACCAACACAAGTTGAGAGAACTAAATGAACTAGATAATAATAATAATAATAATAATAATAATGTAGTAATACCTGCAGAGTGGAAATGTGCTTTAATCCACCCTATTCACAAAAAGGGAGATAAAACAGATCCGAATAACTACAGAGGAATCACACTTCTCGCTGAAGCATACAAAATTCTTTCAAAAGCGCTGTTAAGTCGGCTCGAAGAACAAGCTGACCCACTAATAGGAGAGTATCAGGCAGGATTTCGAAAAAAAGGGCGTTCTTGTATAGAACAGATCTGTAACATAAAGACAATTTTACAAATAAGAAGGTGCAGAAATGCTGTTGTAACTTTTGTCGACTTCAAGAAGGCTTATGATGCGATAGATAGGCAAACTCTATTCGACATTTTAGAAGAGTTCAAAATCGACAGGAAAACAGCCAAATTTGCCCTGGAAAAACTACATGAAATTGCACAGAAAACTGAGCTACAAATCTCCCACCAGAAAACTCATTTTATAGAAAGAAAACCTGCAGATAATCTCCCTACTATAACTCGATTCGGGAAAGTGACAAGAGTCCCCCACTTCAAATACCCAGGAGAGATCATCCAGCCATTAGGACTGAACACAATAGCCAATCAAGAAAGAATCATAAAAGTACAAAAAGCATATAAGCTGACATGGAGTCACTATAATAAGAAATCTATTTCGGTAAATGCAAAATTAAGACATTACAACATAGTAGTTCGTCCGGAAGCACTGTATGCTGCAGAAACGACGGTGATTCATGGTCAAAGAGAAATAAGAGAAAGAGATAAACAGGAAAGGAAAATTCTCAGGAAAATATTTGGTCCAGTTTTTCGTGAAGGAATTTCGATGAAGAGACCATCAACAGAGATCTACAAACACAGAAACAATAACAGATGCCGTTAGAAAAAGAAGAATGAAATTTTACGGATATATCCGCATGATGGAAAAGAGTAGACTCACAGGGCAAATCTTCGAGATAACGAATGCTAGTAAGAAAAGACAAAATGTTTAAGCGAAACAGAAGAAGACATTAAAGAAGTGGGAATTACAGATACCATAAACAATCGAGAGCAGTTAGGAACATCATAAAAAACATACACTTAAACAAGACCACACATAAAAGAGAACAGGAAATAAAAGGGCAGAAGAGCGCAAGAGAAAACAAAGCGAACTTATGAAGAGAATTTGGGAAGAACGAAGGAAGAAGAAAACATCATGACTACTCAATTTCAAACGCTCTCTTAAAAGGGAACATACGAAAATAATAATAATAATGTACGCACAGATAGAACGGTTAAATCCAACAAACCGGATATCATCATCAGATATATCAGGGAAAGAACATGTAAAATTATTTATGTTTGTATACCATGTAATGAATATCTTGTCTCAAAAGTGGCTGAGGAAAAGCTGAAGTATAAGAACTTGGCTATAGANTTAAGTGTCCCTTCAAGCCTGTCTCTTATACACATCTAGATGTGTATAAGAGACAGGTCTTGGGAGGGTTGGAAGAAGAACTTGATAGACTCCCACGCAGAAAGCATTTGATTCAGTGCATCACTCATGGTTAATTCAGATTCTCAAAATTTATAAGATCAATCCAACAATAGTCAATTTCATGGAGGGAGTAATGAAAAACTTGATGACCAAAGTACATCATGCATCTATCTCTACATGTAACATATCAATTCAAAGGGGGATTTATCAAGGTGATGCACTAAGTCCGTTATGGTTTTGCCTGGCTTTGAATCCATTGTCGAGACTTCTCAATGAAACACAATTTGGTTACAAATTAGAAACAAAGCAGAGAACATCCCAAATAACCCACTTAATGTATTTAGACGACGTAAAGGTGTTTGCTAACTTTCCAGATAATCTGCCCAGCCTTCTGAAAATCATACATTTCTATAGCTCAGACATTAAAATGTCCTTTGGATTACATAAATGTGTTACCTTGCACATTAATAGAGGTAAATTCATGTCAGGAGAAAATTATGAAGTGTCAACTGAATCATTCATAAAATGTCTAGAATCAAATCAAAATTATCAAATCAAAGTATCTTGGCTTCAAACAAAATCGCAAATTTGACCAGTCAGACCTCAAAAATTATTTCCATAACAAAAATTAAAAAAGGCTCATTTCAATATTGAAGACGCAATTAAATGCAAAAAATCTTATTATGGCAATAAATAGCTGGGCAGTATCAATTCTAACATATAAATTTGGAATTGTTAATTGGCCCCACACAAATCTAGACAATATCAACACGCACTCTCATGATAAAATTTGAAAGACACCATTCCAAGGGATGTGTTGACCGTTTTACATGCTAAGGTCAGAAGGAGAAGGGGGTTGTTACACGTAGTAAATCTTTGTCATTCACAGATTACAAAACTAAGAAATTATTTCAAGAGTAGTCACAACCCTCTTCATCAGTTACTTATTTTTTAGATAAATAAAAATTTAGATAAAAATTACACTCCCCTAAAGTTATTGGAAAATTTTGAACTACCGATAAATGATATAAAATGCCGTTGTGCAAAATGGCTTGCTAAACCCTTTTATGGACAATTCCCAAATTCTCGATAGGATGCCAATGTTGACAAGGAAGAATCAACTTTATAGCTAAAACACGGGCAACTCCATGCAGAGACTGAAGGGTTTATGTGTGCTATTACGGAAAAGAAATTCTGCATGAGAACATCGATGGATTATGTAGAGCATGACACACCTGTAATGAAACAATACATAACATTATTTCTGGTTGCCAAGTACTCACCCCTCTAGATTACACCTGCAGACATAATCAAATGGCGAAAATAATTCACCAAAAACTTTAACTTGGTTGAAACAGTTACCCCCTATTACAAATTCGTTCCACCACCTGTCTTGGGAAATAGAACTGGGATAAACAAATCATTACAGACAGAACAGTAGATTATAACATGCCAGATATATTATTAATAGACAAATCTAAAAGAAAAACTTTTATTATTGATATAGCTGTTCCTTCCACTAACAATTTAAGAAAGATAACAAACAAAAATTCAAATCTTCAAATATTTATTTTCTAACGAATACCATTTCTGTTCGCAGATCTGTTCGTATCACATTCCCGAGGTCAGTTCGTGGAATGTCCGCATCTACATGGCCATCCTGTTGCCTGTGTTGATGGTTCTGTGCCTTCCTCCGAATCTGCGTTATCTGGCTCCTTTCTCCATCGTCGCCAATGGATGCATCTTCGTCGGCTTCGCCATCACTCTGTATTACATGTTCAAAGACCTCAAGAACCCGGAAGACATGCCCATGATGGCTCCTGCTGAAAAGTTACCCCTCTACTTCAGCACCGTCATCTTTGCGATGGAGGGTATTGGTATGGTACGTTCATGTCTCATACATTTATTTTATTTCTTCTGTTGATAAGACAAATGTATTCTGAGGAATGTATATGGCAGATATGAACGTCGTCATGCCAAACGAACACCACTTCGTTTCATTCTGACTAGTTTAGTGAAAAAAATTGTCAACATTATTAAAAAACGTAAAATAGTATACGAAAATGAGTTCGTGTGCAATAATGTGTAATAAGTTATCTTCTCTCACATCGAACTTTTAAGTGTCCCTTCAAGCATTTCCCATATGAAACTAGCTCTCTTCCATGCCTTTGAAAATCTAATGTTGATCTTCCAATAAATGCCTCATCAGTTTTCTCTAAACCTCTGAATTTTTTCTCTGAGACAAAGCACGAAAGATTTTCAATATTTTGTTTTTAATTTGTTGTTTTGTATTCAACGCTGAAGAATCTTATTTAATTTTGGAATAGAAGTCTATAAATTTATTGATAAGAATCCTTTAAATATCACGATTTTTCACCTTAAGGTACTGTGGGCTGGCCAGGCGCATTTATGAAACTTTTTATATAATGTTATCTATTCTGTTTATATTAAAAAAGTCATCCATGGACTGCGAATCACTAATTAAGCCTTTAAATGGAAACACTGTGTTTGAAAAATAACTATAGCTTGACTCAAGTTCTCTAGGTTTTCGACTTTTCGTGATTAGCTATTTTTGTCTGGAAAGACAAAGCAAATTTCATACTGTTCTTTCCCATATTAAATTTGTGACAAGTGTGATGCTTTTACCTGTATATTTCGATTTCATTAGAAAGTTTAAGGTAGTTTATTTAAAAATTGTCCCTTTCGGGTCTTTACCCATAAGAGCCTGTACAAATTCGAGATACAGTTTTATATCAGCAAAGTCAAATTTTATATGACGATAGAAAATAGTTGAATCTTTCAATTTGAGAAAATCGTAAATTCAAAAACAGTCATAAGGTCTCTCCTACTACCTTAACAGTTTTTACGCATTTGATTACCGAATTATTAAAAGCAAATAATGAAGAAATGTAATGATTTGTGCAGGTGTTGCCGGTTGCCAACAACATGAAGCAGCCTCAGCATTTCCTCAGTTGCCCAGGAGTTCTCAACATCTCAATGTCTATCGTTGTCACCTTATATGCTGTCATCGGCTTCTTCGGCTACCTGTGCTTCGGTTCAGAAACCGAAGGGAGCATTACGCTTAACCTCCCTGTCTCGGAACCGTAAGTTATTATTTATTTATTTATTTTAACACACAATAGTGTTCGTCCCGAAACTAGCGCGTTCTAAAACACACGGAGACTCAGGGACTTGCGTTCTTGCTCGTCACTTGGAGTTCAAATCTAGACGGTGGCAAAAAAAATGTAGCTTCAATGCCCCAGTTCATACATAGCTATATTTAAATGCGAACCCTCCTTCTATAAACATTCTACTACTCCTAGTATATCTAACTCTCACTAGTACTAACTACACCTACTAACACCTCCACGTTAGCCAAATTCTTGCTAAACCCAGCTAAGCTGCCCACCTACTATCCACCTCCTATCGGCCCTTGTAGATACGTTTCAGTAGCACGCAACATTTCCTCTTTACATTGCGATAAACAAATACATGAGTACCATTTCACTAGAAATACAGGAATAGGTTTTGGGAATGAGATGTTTTAAGCCTGAAATATTCCCGAAATACACGAAATGAATCGTGAAGACCTGTTGGATATTCAAATTTAATAGTCGCGCGGTGGTTTAAAGGAATCTCTAACAAGGCATGCTTTACGCTGCATTGCCTACGTCAAGATACTTTATTATGTCATTCAGTGACGTAAATGTTTGTCACATGACTCTTCAAAAAATTAGTAGTTTTAAAACAAAACAATAAAAAATGAGTTAATTACGTTTTTACGTGCTAAATCATTGATGTAATAGACTGTTTAACCAGAAAAATTAAGACATCATTAATTCGAGAACATTTTTATTTGCTTATGACTATCTGTTTACACCTGATATTTCCTTGTTACATTTGAAACACTTTGTGGTCTTCCTTCGTCTCTTCTAATAGTTCTACCCATTCTTGTCAACATTATTCACTTGCAAACCAAGACGAGACATTTACAGGAAATAATACTAATCAAGTTGTTTAAGTTGTGTTTAAGGAAGACGTTTGTGTTTCTATGAATATAAATTAAAGAAAAAGTGGTCGTCCTCCTTTAACATGATTATTTGTGTCCGAGAAAGAGGTAACCTGGTTTTGCTTTTAAAATATGACACCACCATCAATGGCGGAGCTATTCAAAGTGCAATGAAACTCTAAAACTTCAAATAATGGGTTATAACAATCCATCAGGCACGTACACAGGGCCCCTCCGGAAATTGTAAGTTGCAATTTCACGCACACACACGCGCACACACACACACACGCGCGCGCGCACACACACGCACACGCACGCACACACGCGCGCGCGCACACACGCGCGCACACGCACACACACGCGCACACACACGCGCGCACACACGCGCGCACACACGCGCGCGCACACGCACACACGCGCACACACACACGCGCACACACATATGTGTGTGTGTGTTAATGACCATATTTATCAATAGGGATGTTGGAACTTGCATTTAGACCAAATAAAACAAAGAATTCTTTAAATTATGCCGATGTTACGACTTTTAATTTTGATCGTCATCAGGGCTAAACCAACAACTTCAAAGTACATCAAAAACCTTCCTCATCCACAATCCAAAATCGTACACATATTGCAATCAAGTTTGGAACACTATATACTACGAATAACATGTGTTACAAAGACACTGAACGTCGGCACAAAAAAAAATTAATTCCAGTACGAACCTCACCCTAAGCTTGTTCTGCTTATCTGTTACGGTATTCATGCCACATTCTTATGGTCGGAATCGGAACCTCCGGGAAATACCGAAACAAAATTCATCGTGGCGATCGCGGAACATAAAATACATGTTGCCAACTTCTACGAAATGAACTCCTTAAGCATTGTCGTGATCGGGAAAAGAAAGAAACGGAGGACGTTAAGTGTAAACTGAGTTAAAATGACAGTGTAATCCCTGACAAAATAACGTAAGGTACTGTGATTAATATGGTTGTAGAACAGTAAATTTTCCTTAGATGTGCCTTCTTCACGGATATCGTCATAAATTCTGTTAAGTATTGTCATAACTCCACGCTCTTCCTGACACAATTCATAGGGAATCCAAATATCTTTATTGTTACATACTGATTTTACATGTTTTATACATAACACTAACAAATTTAGTGATACTATTTCTATCAAAATATGAATATTTATATAACATGAAAATTTATCAATTTCACTGTAATTTTCGCTGAATGGTAAATCACTCTCAAAACAGTAATAAATCGAATTCCACCACGTCAAATCGTCTACTATGTCATAATCGTGCATTTTACACTATTTTTGACATTTTCCACGAAAAATTTCAATTTTCGAGCAAAAATAACACTACAAAAGTGAATTTCTTAGTGAATTTCACACAATTTTTGTAATTTTTAACTAATAACTGAAAAACAAACATGTTATATACAAAAAGTTAAAGGAGATGGCTGGGAAGCGACAAGAATGGAGACAGCAATGGCGCAAGGGATCTGCTATTGGGCAGAACACCACATGATGATGATGATACATAGCACTTTTAAACAGCTGTTTTCATTAATTATTTAAACTAATTAAATTTACATTAGATTCACACCTAGGCTTACCTAAATCTCTCTGAATTAACCTATGTGTATCTTTTTATATTTAACATTATACATTTCAATATTTAATAAACTAAAACATTTTTATAATAATTAAAAAATAGATTGTGCTCATTACTTTAGAACAATAGCATTCCAAGGTTTCAAATATGTGGGGGATGTTCACACTCTTATATTATTATCTGTGAAAAGAAAAGGATCGTGGCTGACATTATAATATGCTTACACACTCACACCAAAAACATAAAAAATGGTTTCTTTAACTAAGAGTCCTAAATATTTTTTAATTTTAAGTTTTCTCTAATTATTCTGTAGTATGAAAAATATATTTATTTCTTTTGCTGGCAACAGGATTGTTCTAACTGACTTAGAAAACTTTATACAACTATTGCTTTGTCTAATTTCTGTAGGTAGTAAATTATAAAATTTTGGGGCTAGATAATTAAAAAAACATAATATTACTAGTTTGGTGTAGCAACAATTATTTATATTTCTGGGTAGCATTAATTGTCTATAATTGAGTAAGTTACTTCCTCAAATTACTTCTTTAAAAAAATAATCTATGGACCTTGTAAATATATAAACTTCTAAAAGGTAGAATCGCCAGATTTTAAAAAAGGGGAGCTGTGTGTGTTCATTTTGGGCAATAATTCTTACAAAAGCTTTTTGATGAAATATTAATGGTTTTAATGAAGTGAAATATGTGCCTCCTCATATTCCTATTACATCTTCGACTTTTAAATTCTTTAAAGAATAGCATATTGATTTTAGAAAATAAAATATTGCAATATATTTTATTAGTTTAGATTTAACATAGCCTACATACCTTTTCCACGTCAATTTATACAAATACACCCAAATTGTCTCCCCTTAAAAGAAACTGTCTTCAACTATAGTGGTCAGGTTAGTTTTATGTTGAGACTCATACAGAAATTCAAGTGTCCGTCGCAAGAGAAACTATAGCCCAAATTTAATAAAACGTTCTTACAGGAATTCATTATAACCCAAAAGTTCTGGACACATTATCTATTGCCTTGCCGATTCTTAGGATCGTTCGAGCTCGGTACTCAACAGAAGTTCGGCCTCCGTGGTTTTCCTGGTGGCAGCAGATGAGAATGAGAACAAAAGACTATGATTTACATGTAGTCCTCCCATGACTCACTGCGTATATGCAGTGTTGGTTTGACATTATTTTTTGTTTCCTATTCCTCACATCATTGTCTATGTTGCGCTGTGATGCTTTTATAGGGGGTTTTAAGGTTCGCCAACATCGTCATTAGAGGCCTGCTGTGATGTTTATGACTGTGTTCTTTTTTAGACTGGCTCAAGCGGTAAAGATGCTGGTGGCTGGTGCAGTGTTGCTCACCTACGGCTTGCTTCTCTACGTGCCCAACACCATCGTCTTGGAGACGCTCTCGCCGTATCTACCCAGCCGGGGGTTCCCCGCTGTCGCTACGCGCGCCCTCTTCAAGATGGCCGTCGTCGTGTGCAGTGGTACGTCTACTCTCTTCACTGTTCGAACTCAATACACTGTACCATTAATACTAACAAATATTAATTTCTAATAACGATGACGACCAGTTACGTACACAGTAAAATTTTCGGAAGGAGAGGGGGGAATTTTAGAGTACAGAAATATTTTCGCGTAAGAGAAAAGAAACTTAATAGTCTGTATATTATCCTATTCTTGTAAAACTCATGGAGAAAGATAGAGTACATGAGGCTGTTATTTATTATCAGACATTATTTTCACGGGTTTTAAAAATTTCCTTTTTTCTTCTGATAAGAAATTTTTCGAGTCACCTGTGTCCCACCTCCCCTGCCGACAGCAGCTAGTAACGACCTATAAAATACAGGGATGTAGATTGCTATTTCAGCTTAACTATATAAGACGGGGAAAAAATCAGTGGAAAGTTGGTAATGAGTAAACGGGATGGTGCTTGTTTTCTCTAGTTGCCAATAACTCTGTCAATCGTAAACATTTACCTAATTCTATTGGGGTTAGCTAATAGCAAATAGGTTCATTATCATCCAATACCAATATTGCCACAACCCTGATTATATCAGGATTATGATGGAGGAGGAAGATGGAATGATGATGATTTGAATTAAAAGAAGGGTGAAATTGCATTTAGAAATATCCACACCTTATGACTGAGTCGAACCCAGACCACTAGGCAACCTTGTCAGCGGCAAGTCTTGGAGGCGATTGTGGAAAATAACTGATAATGTAGAAACACTTTCGTGTTGAAACAAAGAAAAGAACTAATAGGCAAAATATTCTTGAAAACTTAATTTACGTACGTCACAAATTTATTTTAGTCACGAGACTCAAAAAGGTTAACTACTGTTCATCAAAGAAGCAGTCACATGTACGCAAATTATTTCAGTTAGTTTAAATAATAATGACCCAATACATTAGGAATGTCAGTTAATGACGTGGGACGAACGTATTAATGAAACGACGAGGCCTTTCCGCTGCGTCACAAATACTCACGTCACAAATATGTTAGCATGCAAATGACGTTTCGTCAGTTATCTCCGAAAACAAGAGAAACATTTGCAACGTCAAAGGCCAGGTGCAGGTTGCGTACTAGGTGGGTAGTGCAGTGCGGCCAGAGCAGGAGGTCGCCGGTTCGAGTCCCGGTCCGTCGCAATTTTCACCTGGCTATTGACGTCGCAAACACTCTTCCGCGAGTAGGTACTCGGAAGTTGTGAGTTAAAAGAGAAACATTTCATTAGGTTGAAGAGTACCACCCCAAGCCAGTAAACATCTTATTAAAAAGTTGTAGATAATAGATCCAATATTTTTGATTATCTAAAACGTGCCAGGTAGTGCATGTCGTACAAGTAAAATTACACAATTTTTAATGTGAAGAAAAGTAATTTTCTACTCTCCTGCAATTAACGTCCATTATATAAAGAAATTAAATAAATAATCAAATACTTACGGCCTTCAACAGACGAACATGTCTTCGAGATCGAATATCATTGATTATTTGTTTAATCTTCTATTATTCGTACAAAACGTTGGATGTATTGTCCAAGAAGTGCATGATTATAGGATCATGTTATGTTTATATTATGCTTCTCTTCTGTATTAGTGTACAAGCCAACTGTATGTAATATTCTATTCTGGTTTGTTTATTTCAAAGTAAATGGACTAATTTTATAAAATTAGCTTTTCTATGTCTCTGTAAAAGTGTAAATGTTGTCTGAAAATGTTTGATGTAACACATACAAGGCTTCTAAACTAAATGTCCCTTTAATTTAAATTTCTTCATACAGTGTACCAAACGCCAGTATAACCAGTGCCAACTACAGTTTTCCTCAATTCTGTACTTTCCATCTTGCGGTTAGCTAGCTAGCTTGATTGAATAAGTTAATTTATGATAATGACGAATAAGATGATCTAACAGAATGTTATGTGAACGTTTCAAAAAAAGAAATGAAAAAGACTTCTATTTGTATTTCAATAATATATTTCATATTGCATATGCTATCAAGAAAGCGTTCTAAATGAACGCATATTTTCATGGATAGTAAAATATTACATCTGCTAACTGCATTATTTCTCTCACCTCATACAATAGATCATCGGCAAATAGGTGACGCTCCTAAAGTACAGTTACAGATAAGGTGCCATCATGTACTTATTATACATGATTTTTATATACTTATTATCTCTGAAGATAAAAACAGTAACATATTTCCCACAAAAATACTGTACACAAACGAATCTTACGTCTTCATCTTAAAAACATTGTAAAAGTTGATGGTAAGATTATAGCATCCTCGAAATAACAGCTCCGTCGACTCCAGAGATAGTTTTAAAAACTTGAATTATACGAGCTGAATTTTTGTCATTTTGTTTGTTATTAATACACTTATTCCATGCATAGAGTAAACTAGCAGAACAACCCGGAGTTGACTGGAATTTGAAAAGAAACTTAAAACAATAATTACTGGACATTTAAAATTTTAAATCAATTCACTAATAAAACAAGATATTTTTTTGCTTCAAAAACATACAAAAAATTTCATCAACATTGGTGCTGATAATTGACATATTTTACCCTATAGTGGGCATTAAAACACCTGTCAACACGCTTGGAATTTTTAGCTCATTTTGCCCGGTGTTGCCCAGGGTTCTAATATATTTTAAATTTATATGTTAGTTTCCATTTATCTGCACTTTCGTGATATTAAATTTTCATTTTAAAAATTAAATGCTTTGAAGAAAACATACAGTTTTCAGTAGTGTACGTATTTCCAGTACGCTAATATGTACGTCATTACGAATTATTTTAAAATCCAGGTAGGAGGTAAATACACTTTATTCGGATTGCTTAATAAACAAAGCCCAAAGTTAAGACCTCTGAATTCTTTGGTTTTCAATTCACGTTTTTTAGGTTATTTACTTGAAATCAATTTTCTTCACAGCCTTTACATAATTTTGCTTCTACGATTCGGTCACGTAGATTGTCCACCTCATGATTTTTTTGTGTTGTTATTTACAGTATATGATCATGAAGAAACTCAATGAGAATAAACCACCTTATAATACCGTGCAATTCGTAAATGCTACTTAACACTTCCGCTATCCTCCCCGCACATAACTTTGAATTATATCACTTTCCAGCTAAAGAACACATCACACAATCAAAACACGACAATACAACACAATACAAAGTACACTACACCACTTCAATTATGATACAGCACCGCACTGTAAACAACTGAATATGCTCTAGATTCAACAGGAAAGATCGTCAGCGTCAACTTGTCGGATTACCGAAGGTGTCGGCCTAACAAATGTCGAACTATAGAGATTGTACTGTACTTCAATGATGCTATCAATAGCGTAACATGAAAATAGTCCTTCACGTGAAGATTGGTGGTAACTACGCAGGCTATACATGAAAATAGCGACGATCCGGTCAACGAACTGGAGACCTGCATTGATGCATGACATTCTTGAGAGTTATGCAGGGATCGATTACCGGCTCATCGCCATTTTCATGTATCTGCAATTATCAATATTACATCTTTTTCTTTGTCCATTTCTCTTTTCCTTCGACAAAGAGCAACACACTTGAACCAAATGGATACAGAAATGTTTCGGTGCTAGTATATTCACAACTTCAGACGTAAAAATGAAAAAATGACGGGATCAGGAATTTACATGGGACGCAGATGTGCGGCTCTCTGAATCTCCCATTTGCTTTCCTGAATCCTGAACCATTCTGATTCAAACATTGCAGCATGCGAGATCAGGAATTTCCCCGAGGTGACACGTATACGCTGACAATACGTATGTTTGATTCCTTTAAAACTGGTTTCGTAATGCATATTCCTAGTTGAAAATGCACACAGTTCAAGTTTTCTCTCTCTTATAAGGTTCTGAGGGGTCGAGAGTCACACAATTTTATCACGCGTATGAGGCATGAAAATAGTTGGTAAGCTCTAACAATACTGAAAATTGATATAGATTATTCTGCTTCACTATGCCTTTGACATTTTGAAAAAGACGTTTATTTCAAATTGTCCTTAAATTACTCGAAAAAATGTCAAATAAATAGAAGCCCATAAAGCTAATAAACATTATTAAATTAAATCGTATAAAATCTATAAAACACCACTGATAATTGAAAATGCTTCGTTGGTTTAATAACGACAATATTTTAAAAGCGTTTATAACTGTTCAATAACAAGATCGCATTTCATTGGTCCCCTCTTTGTACTTGATTATGACTTGTTCGTATATCCTCCCCACTTTTATCCTCTGAACCGGAGAAACCATTCAAACATACGCAGTTCCTGAATGGCCTCTCAACACGAGGTCAGAATATTTCGCATTAATTATAATCTACACAGACGATAACGACACTGACAAAAGAATATATTGATAATCCAATGACTTGATAAATACAATGTTGAATACTTGTCATAAAAATGCTAAGTGGACTATGTGATGTCAGAAGAAAATTCGTCTTGGTGTTTAGTAACGATAAATCTCTGCTTCCGTTAACACTGTATTTGTAAATGAGGGATATGTTAGAACCGGATTGTCTTATTTCATAAAAATACAAAACTTCTATGTATATATGTTAAAAATTGCGAAAAACATGTAAATTATTAACTTAGCTAATTTATTTATAGATTTTTTTACATTGAATAAAAAAATTGCGCTACTGTTTGACAAATGATTTATACAAAAGCCGTCTATTCAAACGGTGGTTTAACACTTCACGGTACTTCTAGGAAACCGGATAAATATTTTTCAAATTCTTACAATATATCTTATTGAAATGAACGTGAACATAATTGATGATATTATAATAATCTAAATATTTTCTATTATATTAATAAAAACTAGGAAATTGAATCTGACCTATTCTGTATGAAAATATTAATGTTTTGTACTTTTGTGTAGCAAGTCTATTTTATTTTCATGAGTAATGTGGCAGATATTACTTTTCCCACTATCTCTAGTTGTATACGAGTTTTACTGGGTTTCATATTTAGCGTTAACAATTTAAAGAGGACATCAGAACAGTTATCAATAATACATGATAGCATACAATGGATTCTATCAAATCTGGAGTCAAGTGGTTACATCTTTTTAAAATAAAGAGACTTCTCTTGATGTAATTTTTCAATGCTGTTATCTCGGTAAGGAAAGGCAAAGATGAAATGATAGGGAATCGTCAACATTTTTAATGCTCTAACGTGTGATACTTCATTCGTGTCATTAGTTCCTTCCGGTTGTACAAAAAAGGAACGAAAAATCTGCGGGGGGAGGGGCATTTGCGTATTTATGTACATCATGATGATTATCATAAACCTCCTTTGAATTTTAAAAAGTGAAAAAACTTACGGGACCTACTTTGTAAAAATGGCGAATTTTCATTGTTGGAAATGACTATTTTACGAGATTACTTTAACTGATAAATTTTTGTCACCACGGAATCTCCCCACAAATGAAAAGAGGACAGAGGCACAATGAACGTAACCTTGCAGCCAATGTTCCGGAACACGAAGTCCTCGCTCAAAAATCTATCCCAAACAATACTTCCACGCTAACTACATGCTTTTTTTGTTCCCGAGCGCTGATGCGAACAGTAGTACGTCACGATTGTACTCTTAATAAAAAGCGTTCGTGTCCCACTCACCGTGTCGAAGCTGGATATAATTTTAATAGAAACGCTTATTTCGAAATGTAGACGAATTTTCATTGAATATCGCGACGGTTCAGGAGTTTATTACTGTCATCAGGTGAGTGTAGTGTATAAACAAATATGTTATTTTTATATTTGTAACAAAACAAATTAACTACATATACAAGCCTAGGACCAAGCATTGTGGAAGTTTCTCCAGACTCATTGCAAAATTTCATATTCCTAGAATTTGTTTCTGCTGAAAAATAAAAGATAGGGCATTACTAATAGGGCAACCCTGTTATGTCCTTTAATTTTACTTAATCATACTTCAATATAATTGAGTAAAAAGACATTTTATAGGCATAATTCGTATCCATAGATATGCAAAGAATTTAAACAAGAGCTATAGTAAGGGATCAATACTTAACTTAGAATTGTGCTTTGAAGAAATTTTGGAAACATTGTTATCATGCTATTAACAGACAGAAATATGCTTTCTTACAGAATGTGGAATAAAATATATTCCGGTTACATACAGTGAAACTTCTCTAACGGTCTCTCAAAATTTGTCCGTTATTGAGAAGTGTCCGCTTTTGGGAAGTTAAGATCAAAGAAGAATAGAATGACGGGAAGCGATAAAGTGTCCACTCTAGAGAAATATCCGATGTTGGGAATTGTTTGGCTACGAGAAGTTTCACTGTGTTTGATTGTCGTAACATACTAAAGACTGACAATGTTTATGTAATTTGAAATAGGTTGGTATCACCATGAAAAGTTTGTTGTTGTCTCCTAGTAAATGATGATTCCGTTGTTAGAGACAATCTGATAAATAAAAGAATAAATACATATTTTTTAATAAATCGATTCAACAATAAACTACCATAATTGTTGACGTACTTCGATTACAAAAAGTTTTTTTCATTTCGAATATGAAAATGTTTGAAAACATCACTAACTCAAACTAAACTTAAAATATTGTAACAAATAATTTGATTAGATACCTTTTTTATCTAGAAGAAACATTTTGAGTTTCTACAAATAATGGAGAAAGGTGAAGTTCAGCAACAACTTCTGGAATGTGGTATACTACATTTGATACATTCTTTAAATGCTTCGTTCATTCTTAGAGCAAAAGAATGGATAAGATAACTTTTTTTGCGTAACGTAATTTCGCTATATCTCGGAAAACGGTGAGACGTAGGGGAGTGCAGTTTAGCTGAACACAGAGCTAACTGGACAATCGAAATACTTACATTCAAATTTTCAACATTTTGAATTTTAAGAACATGCGATGGAACATGCTAAAGTGGAGCGAGGTGTGTAAATGAAGTCGGTATGAGCAGTCCAGAAAGGCTTATATTCCCAATGCATTCAAAGTCAAGTCTCAAGTTTGGTTTCGATGCGTTAATTCGTTTGTGAGCTATCGGAGCAACAAAATTCTTAACACACATACTGCATTGGACATCATCGCCAAAATTTGAAAGTAGACTCTCCTGGAGTTAATCCGTAAAAATTCCAAGGAATCTCAATTTTTTTTTCGATCGATTACAATACATCTCTTAAACATTCTGTATAATTGAAAAGTAGTGACAGATGATATTGATAAACATCATCCAGTATTTTTATCGTCGAAATACGCTTAACCGTTGTTCGCAGAATGACTTCATTCTCTTGCTTTTTAGAATTGAACCGTTTATAGTCGTTATGTCTCTGAACAATGAGTCTTCCGTTGTACAATTTCCGGCACTCATTGATGACTCAGGATTGCGAAAACTATTTCGGACGATGAGCGTACTCGCGATGACATAACGAACCTCCTCTATGTCCACTGCTACCCATAAGAGATAAATGCCCGTCCACACAAGGTTTTGTAATGTGTTAACTCTTTCCTTTTTATCGTGACATGCGTTAAAATGTGAAGCACCCTACGCAAATAAAGCCTATCTAACTTGAAATCCGTTGTTTTTGTAAAAACTGTTTAATGAAACACAATTTGATTGTAAGATTTGATATAACTTTATTAATAGAAAAATACTTTTTATGAGATGTAACTACTTGTAATTTCCATGCCAGTAACACATTTTTAAAACCTTGTCTTGAGCGTTATAAAAATACCTCTTTGACATTGATGCTGCTAGTGTCATTCTTCAGCCGATTTGACTCCCAGGAACGATCTGGTGCATGTATCACAGCAGACTGATTAGGTCTGCGACTCAGTCTGAACGATAATATTGAGGTAGAAAACTTATTATCTCCGGATTTTGAACCCCACCGTTCACTCAAAATGTTTAGAGCTCCCCATTTTTATTGCTGTGTCGTATACGGAGAGATATGATATTTGATGCATGTAAATGGAAAACGCTTTTCTTGCCAAAAATATTTATCTTTTCTTGCGTAAAACGTTCTTCTTGGCAACGCCAGTGCTGTGGTAATCGGTCTAGGTGACTTCTGTTACTTTGATATGACAGCCAAAAGATAGTGTAGGCGTATACATCGTCGCGAGACTATTATTTTTTGTTAACCTGTTGTCTCTGTCCATTCTGTTGTGTCAACTTTTTAAACATTTTTTATACGTAACTGCTCATACTTAATAGCTATCCGAGCAATTTACATTGTTATTCTGTTTTCTGTTGTTTCTTCACGCTTTATCATGTTTTGTTCCGTCTGATATGTTATTATTTCTCTTCAACCCGTACATCCTTTGGCCGATATTACGGCTTACATTTGATCGTTCCACGTTTCCGCCCCTAACCTTGTGGAAGTAGTGGAACTATCGTAATTTACACGCTTCTCGTATCGTCAGAATTTGATGCACATTCTTGGAATTCTTCGTAGATAGTGCGGATCTAGACCATAATCAAGGGGGGAGGTTAACCGAGGACCATTAAAAAAAAAAAAATTATGGTTTTACAACAAATTTTGTAAATATTACCTTAAATGAAATGCAACAAATAAATAATTAACAATCTAGTATTATTAATAACAATAACAATTATTTATTAAAGTTATTAACATGATATTATTAGTTTTATTAATATAATATTATTAATTTTATTAATCTGGTATTATTAATAACAATAACAATTATTAATCTGGAAATTTTTTGTCAACTTCAATTTTATCTGGTAAGAGTTCAGGTCGAATGGGGAGGGGGGGTCTATAGTCAATAGATCCGCCACTGTTCATAAACATGCTTGTGCTTGTACTGTTTACATACTCCTCTAGGAGCAGATACTTTTCTCTCACCAGAGAGAAAATTTTGAGTAAAATACTTGAACCGGTGTTGTGGTGTTCCAGTGGGTCTGGCCGCCGCAGTGCCCAGCTTGGGCCCCGTCATCTCTCTGGTGGGCGCCGTCTTCGTCTCCACGTTGGGACTCCTGGTACCTGCCGTCATCGACACCGTGGTGCGCTGGGAAACACCTGGAGGCTTGGGACGCTGGCGTTGGCGATTGTACGTGAACACGGTTATCGGCGCGGTGGCTCTGGGCGCCTTGCTCACCGGCTCCTACTCCAGCGTGTTGGAGATCATCGCGGAATATTCGCACAACACGTCACCTCCAGTACCTTCACCTCCTCCACCCGCTCAGCAGTAGCCTTTGCGTCGCTTCCCGTCGATAATTTAAAGACATTTTGAAACATCATAGTGGGTTACGTGTTAGAAGATCCGGTGCTTCCAGATACCTTCTGAGCCAGATTCCTTCAGCCGAATTCCAATTTTGCGCCTGACAGTGTCGTTTCAGTATCGTTGTTAGCCTTGAGAGTTAGCCTGAAAATTGCGGGCTGAAACACGACTTTTCCATAATCAATGGAATATTTCCTCGCTTGATATGAACTCTTTAATCAATTACGCTCACTAACCTGTTCCCATGACATACGTGTATTTTTCACTTTTTAGAAAATCTCTTTTAGTTGGTCGAGATGTGTCCCTAAGAAAGTATATAATATTTGTTTTGAATCCAGTAGTTAATGTAATATTTCAACAATAATCTAAATAAGAGATTTTTCAATGATACGATTTTTTGGGAACACAAAGTCTTATGAAAACTTCGTTGTGGTAGCACAGACATTTCTTATCCTGATTAAAGTACAATAAGTTACGATTGACTCTAATGGGTGAACTTATCATGATTTCCCACATACGCATGACAACATTCGTCGAGAGATAAACATACCGCATAGACGTTGTTGAATGAATCTGCTACAGTTTTTGTTTTTTTCATGATGAACCATAATTTTTCACCGAGGTGCAATGGAAATATACCTCGCATTAAATGTTTTCTAAGGAAAATAAACAAAAATGCTGTAATCACACAAGTTTTCTGAAGTGTTGTGCTTTATTACCTCTTATTTTTTGCTGAAGTTTCTCCGAGTTCGTCAAGAATTGGTTGAGATTTCAGTTCTGTGGCGTTTCAGTGATATTTATTATAAATGCGTGGTGTAACAGCATGAAAAGTAAACGCTCTCTATGAGAGTGTAGTAAAAGACGAAAATGGGGCATAAATTAATATTTTGATTTAAGCTCCAAGTGATATTAAACATAATTTTTATTTATGTTATTATTTATGGAGAAGTAAATATTAATAATATGTCACTAGATTGAAGTACAACTAACTGGAAAGCCATATGTGTAAAAACACCTGTAACCATTTGTAAAATATTGTATTTAATACCATTTTAAAATTAAAATTTGTTGTAATAAAATATAATGATAGCTGAATTTTACTTCATAACATCATTAATCACAAAATCTAAATATTCTCTTCTAATTAAACAGGTATATAGTAAATCTTCTAATTGGTCCTGAGTCCTTCAAGGCCAGAACACTAAGAGCTACTTCATACATATTGGTTTCAGGGAAATCAGTTGAAAACCAAATGTTTTTCAAATGCTCTCAGGTCAAATAATTTAATTTTAACAAACATTGTAAATTATGCGACCCAATCTGACATGGTCTGTTTAAATTATATATTTACAAAAATAAATAAATTATTGCTGTATACAGCAGTTAAAAATGTTGCCATGAGAGAGGTATGTCCCTCTACAGAAACAAAATATATAAAAATCCCATGGGTCACTCATTCTCCGTGCAGTTTAGTTTCTATACCAAATTATTAACTGGGATGATAGCAATAATAGATCTTGTAATATTCAAAATGCTAATCAACAAATATCATCATAGTTATGTGAGGAAACGTCAGTGAATTTTTCTTCCTCTTATCTAATTATTTCCCCTATTTCGCTGACCTCTGGTTCAACCCGAATTTGATTAATGAAAAAGCTTGCTCAATAATAGTATCAACTTGTTTCATCATACAGTATCAGATATTGTAAGATGTTAAAAATATTATCTGCAGTAAGAACATACTCCATATTATTAGATGAATGGTTACATTTTTTTTAAAAAATTAATACATAACTTACGTGCCTTCGACTTTCGATATGCTACGCGCACGCTCGTGTAAGTAAGCTCGCTTCACAAGATGCATTTTGTGTTCCAATATAGCATGCAATCTTTGATTCCGATGTCCTTTGGGGTCTTTGATTCAGACAGCTGTGATGTTTGTCTTGCTGTGTTGGCTTCGCACAATGCACTTAACAGCGACAGTTTTGAAGTTCCAAAGCGTGGGTATTGTCAGTTCGGGAAAGAGGGCAAGGTTATTGCAAAGATTGTTCATCGAAGATTATTTTTATTATTATTATTCTGTAGTTGGATTTGTTTTCTCAGCAAACGCTGATTAATAAAATGGCACGGATCTAGTGGCCAAGAGCCCATTTTCCTTTCAATTTTTATCATTATTATTATTATTATTATTGGGGCTTTAAGGCTCGCCAACAACTAGGTCATTAGAGTTCTATTCATCGAAGGAATTTAGCAATTAGCGCTGATATGTTAACCAAAAGAGAAACGAACGTAATGACTACATAAGTGAAGTTGTTCGGTGTTATTATATAGTGGCAAATAGTGGGGTGTCCGAAGTAGTGTTGTTTGATGAGCTCCAATATAAGATAAAATGTCAAATAAAATGTATTTGTAATATTTTTTAAAAGTGATTTCATTTAATGTTTATTTCTTTTCGAAATTAAAAAAAAAAAGATTGTTGCTCGAAACGTTGATCTCATCCGGCGTCACTTAAAATAATATTTTTGGTCACGGCAAATAATTGTTAACACATATTTCCATTGCTGAGGTGTTTTCATTTCTAAACGTACGTTTATTAAATTAAGTTGCTTTTAATAAAAATAATGGATGCCTATTAATTAAGAAACCGAAAATACTTTCTTCATTATAGGCGGTGTGCTAGAGTCCAACAGTAATTGTATCATCCGCGATTAACGGTATTTAATTTACTTTTGCGGCAATTCATCAGTACTAGTCGTATTTCGAACGGAGGACCGTTAGTGGTTACAGTCACGGTGTGAGACTCAATGTTTTCATTGGTTAACACTCCAACTTTGCATGCAAAACAGCACAAAAAATAGAACAAGTGCTATTTCTCAGATCTTTCACTCCAGAATGCAGCGTAGACAGCAGTGACGTCATTTTCTGTCCTTCGAGACAAGACGGAGGACTTCGTAGTACTTTGCTTTCAGTTTTGGAGCACATAATGTATCGTGTGAATGGAGTATCGTCAAACCTGGACATCTTTTATAGTAGATTGTCGCCGCGGCTTTCTCTTACAGGAGTCTTGATGACATATTGCCAGCCCAGTCTCTGGATGAAGAGACGAGTCAGAGGTAAACAAACAGATGGTCAAAGAGAAAATTGCTTTCTTTGATGTTCGTGTGAAAAGTACGTGAGGCGATATTTGTGGAAGTAGTCACACTAGATGAGACAGCTAGGAAAGTTCAGAAAAGTTTCTCCTGAGTGTGGGCTGGTTGTAAGGTAATCTTTCTCTAAACTTTGAAAATAGGCAGAACAATAGGGAGTTTTTGCATAGCGTAACAGCGAGTTATTGTATACGCTATCCACACGCTGGTTACTTCTGCGAATTCTCAGAAGTTATTAGAGCATTATCTCTCCTAGCGTAGTACGTTACAACGCCTCTGTTTGCGTATGATGATTGTCGTACGCTAGTGAGAGAGGACATGGCGAATTCTGGTGTGGATTTGAGATTATGTTGATATCTGAGAGGGTATGCGAGAGATATGTTGGTTGTGTATCCCGTATGAGCACGTGTTGTTGTACTCACAGAACAGTTTACTTGTGTACGCTTGCGTAGAAGTAATTTGTTTGGTCTGGATCTTGACCACTCAATATATAGTATCGTCTTAAGAAATTGGTTTTTATTGACCAAGCCCTCACGATACTATTACAATAATTTGTTTGGGTTCATAACTTTTGATGTTACTTGAGTCGACGGTACACTATGCAAAATACATCGACCACACTACTTCTTGTGCGTTACGCAGTTGGCGTCATCAACGTATCGTGTAAGCTAAGAAGAGTATAAGTTATGTAAAAACTCTGTCTTTTTTGTTGATCATATCCTGTAAGCACTCGAAATGAATAGTACAGCGCTCCACCAGCTCGTCTTGTCACAAGTCTAACCATACATCCACATGCCCCTATCGACCCACGCGCGGTTTCGATAGTTACACTACAGATCTGCTTGCTTTTAATTTCTCTTTTATACCTTGATCAAGATTCGATCGAGAACATCCTATCAGAATCTCGTAAACTTACTGTGTAGAAATTTTTAACCTTTTAACTTTTGTTCTTGTTTTTAAAAAAAATCGTTGTTTTAAAAATATAGTTTGTTCGTCGCTGAACATAATTTGAGGCGCACACACTTGTTTTTTAAACAAACATTACGCAACACAATATTTCGCAACATAAGCTTCAATTTATTTTCTCCTTACATGGTTCTCTTTGTTCTATCTTCGATGTTACCTTTAGTTTATCTCTTTCCTTTTCCTGTTCTTTCTGCCACCAGTCACATGTTCCTCTGCCACCCTTGGGTACCTTACGCTAACCACGAGGAGGTGGGCGTTGTTTCTACTCTCTAGTTATTCAGTCCTTCCTTCATTTGGACCAGATTTGTTTTTCATCTGTCGTATATACGAGGTGTATTCATAAAGTAACGGGAATATTGCAATTTTGCGGGTTGTATTAATCCAATTCGCGCGCTTTTTTCGTTGTTGTGTTCGTAAACATCTTTTAAAACTATTTGTACATTGGTTAGCCATGTTGAATGTTTAGTCTGTTGTCATCTGTCGAAAAGGTTACACATGTTTTAGTACAATCGGCGATTATTCATCTGTTTAAAAAATGGATCAGAGAATTTGCAATAAATTTTGCTGTAAAAATAGAATAAAGTGTATCAATGTCTTAGAAATGTTAAATAGTTATTTTGGTGAGTCTTCTACGAGTAAAACAAGGTTTACGAATGGTATAAGTGCTTCCAAGAAGGTCGTGAAGACGTTGAAGATGACGAGCGCCCTGGACGCCCCAGCACATCAACAACCGATGAAAGCGTGAAGAAAGGGAAAGAAATAGTTACGAACGATTGCCGAATAACAATCAGAGAAGTCGCTGATGATGTTGGCATATCAATTGATGATGCCATGGAATTTTTTCGGATGTTTTGGGTATGAAATGTGTGGCAGGAAAATTAGTTTCCAAAATTGTAGAATTTTGGACAAAAACAACGTCGAATGGAAGTTGCTCAGAAGTCACAAAATGAAGTCAAGAACGATGCAGAACTGCAGATGATGAAACGTGGGTCTATGAATATGACGTCGAAACTAAGGTTCCATCGTCTCAGTGGAGGCATTCTGGATCATCAAGACCGAAAAAGCTCGGCAAGAGCGGTCGAATGTGAAGGTCTTCGATTTTAAAGCCATAGTGCATCATGAGTTATTGCCACACGGACAAACGATCAATAAGAAGTACTACCTACAAGTTCAACGCCGTTCGCGTGAAGCAATTCGAAAAAAAACCCGCCCACATTTGTGACGAAACTATTCATGGGTTTTGTGATAATGGACCTGCTCACACTTCATTGCTTGTTCGTGCATTCTTGGCTTGAAACAAAACTTTACCTGTACCCCAGCCTCCATATTCGCTAGACATGACTCTGTCCTGAGTTTTTTCTGTCCCTGTGTGTCTTTATCAATTTGATTAGTTAGTTAATGGTTGAGTGAAGAAGGTGGCACTTGTAATTTAGCATATATTGAGTTAACTGCTTCCATGAGGCTGGAAATGGTGTCCTATTTGGGAACTCTGATCAATCATGTTGTAATGATTCAGTTTTTACCATTACTTTTTAATATTTACAGTTTTCATAAAAAATTATACTGGTTAGAACATCCAAAATCTTGAAATATTGTTCAAAGACTTTTTATTTACACATGTAAAATCTATTATTATTATTATTATTATTACTGTTTTAAATTACGGGATACAAGAAGAAAGAAAAATCATGTCAGTCGATATTTTTGAAGACTTAAAAAGTATTAACTAACACCTTCATACACTCAACCATTTAATTAAAGTCAGGTATTTATATTTTTACTTTCATCTGACACGAATCTATTAACAATAAGTTATTCGTAATTTTTTATAATTATGTAGTATTAATATTTATTAATAATATATTACTGAGTCAATTGCCTACTTACCATTTAGCATTATTCAAATACTTTTCTTTCTTTTTCACTGGTGTCCCCTAAACTTACAACTGACAACAAATTATGTTTCTTTCATTACCTGTCATAAGAATGTGCCATTTGTCGCAATTTTGAGAATATGAGGATATTGATATTACAACTGTGAACGTAAGAATAGTGTTCACTTTTCTTAAGAACTATGCATAAATAATTATTATTTCTTCATTGCTTGTCATAAATCTAGGTTCCTTGGAATTTTATCTCAGAAACAATCAAAGATCTCTAAAATTACTAATTCAATTGAGTGAACCTTCTGAAGATTTAATAACATTATTTACAGGTAGTTTTCTACTTATTTTGTT
Source organism: Laupala kohalensis (assembly GCA_002313205.1). NCBI lineage: Eukaryota > Metazoa > Arthropoda > Insecta > Orthoptera > Trigonidiidae > Laupala > Laupala kohalensis. The sequence continues at coordinate 243,461 of NNCF01126590.1, read as the reverse complement.
ATTATTTAGTTTCGGCCAAACGTCCCTTAGAGTACTCTTTCGATTGAGAGAGAACGATCCTATCGTATCAACGCAGAACTATTTCTCTTGATGAAGGACGTCTAACTTCTCAACGTGTTGATAAAATATTATTTGATGAGCTTGTTTCATTACGATGTGCACACGTGTCTAATATATCCTCAAACACAGCGGTTATGAACGACATGTACTATTATCTCTTACCAAGGAAATATCAGTAAAGAGTGACGGCTATAAAAGTAGTACGCATGTCAAGGTTTGTGCCTGCCTCACGTACTGAAGATGTCATCGACACTCGAGGTCTCAATAGCACTGAGTCTGGTCACGATATGATAATGGACTGTAACATAAACACCGATGTGAAAGAGATTGAGTTCACTAAAGAAAATCAACATTAGAGAAAAATTTCAATTAATGTACACATTTGTCGTGCATGATTATTCTATTTGTCATAATTATTTCTTTACTTTTAATTGAATGAGTACATTACATTTATCATGAAACACTCGAACACGTGCGCGCTTGTACGTTTTCCATCATAGCTTATCATCACTACGTCACTTTATGAATGAAACTTTACACCTTGTAAAATGCAGCATTATGAACATACATTACCAGAATAAATGAAGAGAATTAATATTATTTTCAAAAACCAAGGTGAGTTTCCGAACACTTTCAGATTGCTGAAGTTTTTGAAGGAACAAAAATTATCTGTACTGAACTTGTTATTTGCTGGGACTGCTAGCAAATTTATCTTGGACCATTTCCAGGTGATATCCGAGTAGATGCGTACCTGGTATAATGTTATCTTATTTTATTCAATATCCTTTAGTATTCACGTAACACGAATTCATTTCTGCATATTTTTAGAAAGTATAAAAACTTTCTTTTGTGAGAAATAACATCGCAAATTGTTTCGGAATATACTATTCACGTGTTTCTCATTTTTCAGCTTCGCATACATCTAGAAGACATAGTATTATGGAAACCCAATTCTTAGGCTACATAACGATTAACTGTCACATATATTTCCATATTCCGTCCAATAACTGCATCATTGACCAAGAAAATGCGTAAAATGTATCGTCCTTGAGATGCCTTGTTAATAGAAGTCGAGTTAATTGGTGTGAGCATAAGGTAGTACAAGAATAGGTAGACTGAAATCATTAAAATACCTTAAATCTGCATAAGTAAACGTGTACTTTATTGTAATTTCAACTTGAAAAACAACTCTTCGGCCATTTAAATGAAATAATGCATATATATATATATATATATATATATATATATATATATATATATATATATATATATATATATATA